>CALNXK010000292.1:375000-448498 GCA_942486035.1 Porites lobata
TTACAATGAGTCTCTTTCTTTTGTTCTGTTTGCATGCAGGAAAGCTTAGCAGAGGAAATGATTGCTCGGTTTGATTTAAACAAGGTACGTCTCGAATGCTTACTTTCCATATTACCATCAACATCATAATATTATTTATATCAAGAGTGTGCTTTTTTTTAGTTATTAGAGATGCAGATCTTTTCTCTTTTCTTTTTTCGTAAGCAGCATCATTCTTAGTTATCTCCTGATAAATTAAAAAAAGAATGAACACAGTGCTCTAGAGCCTCAACTCTGTCTTCGTGGAGCTGCATGCAAAACGCGCAAGAAAAACGTGCAAAACGAGTTGAATAGCGATGTGTGCCTTTTACCACCCACGAATCAATCCTGTCAGGCAACAAATCAGAGAAAACGTTCTGATTTTGTGTTTTATTCATATCTATAAGACAGTACATTTACAGCCGTTGAAAGGAAATGCAAAGGTAGGGATGTGAAAGGGGTACCATTGCTCGATAGAGGGTACACGAAGGGGGTGCTTCTTCTCTCAAAAGTGCCTTATAAAAGGGTAAGGAGTTGGACCTCGGAGCGGAGCCTCCCCGAAGAAAACTTTGCCCAGTACCCCCCGGGTATGGGAACATAGGATACTGAGTGGTTACCGAGGTTCAGTCATTTTTTCGTCATTCTAGGACCAAGCAACCGCTCTTCTGTCATGTGCAAGAATGTTCAACTCGTCAGTGGATATAACTTCTCCCTCCCCGCCAGTTTGTTTGATTCACGGTGAGTTCACACTTGTACTTCATTTCGCCTTCTTGCTTTCCCATTTCCTATGTCCTTTTTTTTGGTTTAGTTATGTCTGGAATGACTTGTCAGCTGACAATTTGATTAACCATAAACGACTGTTAAACTGTGACAATAGACTGATTGGAACGCACCAATGACATTACGAGTCTTCATAGCCAATGACATCACGGCTTAACTGACAGGAGGTCAATAACATCGCGACTTAATTGACCAATCAGGTCAATGACGAGAGTTTAATACCATCAATTGACGTGATACAAGTTTCTTTGACTCTGAAGATGACTACCGCACAGGTTGTCGAAACGTTAGTTACTGTCATAAACAGTCCTATCCAGGACTATGTTCACCCGGACGATCATACTCAAACTACTTTTGAAATGACTCCTGGGTTCAAACCTTTCACAGTTTAACAATTTTTTCTCAGTATTTCCCCAAAATTATCCTACTTTTGTTTTTGTTTACCATTAGGAGTATTTGGCGCAGGAAAAAGCTTTCTTCTTGCCGTCGCTGTTCTATATCTAGTAGAGTTATTTAAAGTCAGCGATTCTCTCAATAACCAGAGGTATGGTTAACCTACTTGTATGTGATGAGTCTCCTTTAATTCCTTTTGAGAAGTATCGTGGCTATATCCTTCATCGAAATTAAGGCGCCTGGCCCCGGTTGTTCAAACGTTGGATAGTGCTATCCACCGGATAAATCACTATCCAGCGGATAAGTATTAATAATGGTAATTGAACTAAGTGGAGTGCAATTTGGTCTGAAATCATACGCGTGATTTCAAAATCGAACGAGCGCGCAGCGCGAGTTTGATTTGAAATCACAAGTATGATTTCAGACCAAAATTGCACGACACGAAGTTCAATTACCACTTTATTACATCCACTTTGAAATCGCAGAATTTAGTCAGTACTAATATTTTATTGATCGAGTAGCCGGTTTGTTAAAAAGCCGAAACAAAAAGGCTTTTACATCTCATTTTGTATTTGAAACAGAAATGATGCAATATATAGAACAAAAATGGTGCGATTTAAAACACAAATGATGCGATTTAGAACATGAATGACGCGATTTGGAACAGATGCGATTTAGCGCAAAAAATGGTGCGATTTAGGAATAAATCACACTGCTGAGAGCCAATCAGATTGCACGGATAACCAATGATTTCAAAGTGGATGTAATAAGGGAAACTAATTGCACTATCCACTGGATAATGATTTATCCACTGGATAGCGCTATCCAACGTTTGAACAACCTGGGCCTGGTTATTTAAATTCTCATGCTGTCTCTCTTGAGGAAGTTGGAAGCGATTGGAGCCAAGACTTGCTCCCTCAGAAGAACTTATTCGGCCCATTCAAAGACTCGCTGGTCTCTCTTGGCTTCAATTCAGTTCAGGGACACTTAAAATAATCCTAAATCAGTGCTATAAATCTTTTACTTACCTAAACGAGCACAGCAAGAACAGGTCCTGTGAATTTACAATAAGACCATCTAGCCTAAGCGAACCAGTGACGCACAAGAGGTCATTTTTTCGTAGATGTTAACTTGATAGAGTCAATTCTGTCTTAACGGGCACCTTTTTTAAGGTGGATTTCCACTGTGACGTATTTTTACGTTCGTTCGCGCGTACTCAGGCAAAAATCACGTGACAGTGGAAATCCACCCTCAAAGGACACCTCCCTGAAAGGCTCGCCAACAGTTACTCAGGGGTGATATGGTTGTGCGAATGCGTAAGGTAATGGCCATACCGCAGAGTTGGTACGTGTGCTTCAGTGTTAAAATTGGTACAGTTACTCCCTCTGATTATTCAGCCATCTTCTTCGATTCCAGAAGACGGACTCCTCTCTAACGCGTACTCTATATGCGGTTACCAAGGGTGTCCTTCTTAGAGAGTAGTATAAAGAAAACCAGCATTTCAGTGATATAATATCTTGCTTTTTGTTCTTCAACAGTACTACTCAATCTCAGCTAAAGATTCTGGTTTCCTCAACAACAAACGTCGTTGTGGATCGGATTCTATTAGGGTAAGACTTAGCATCCCTTCTGGTCAGCTTCATTTAACATAGCTTCTGGACAGGATCGTTTTCTTAACAGGTCGATGCGTTTCGGGTCACTTGGTCCGAGCGTTCGCCCGTTCGCCTCGAATACGTCACCGAAGTGAATTGACCGAGAGGGACTGGGGAAACCCCGTACAGGGACTATATAACACTTACTTAACAGTTACAAGTTTTCAAAAAGGTGAATTTTAGGCCCAAAGTGATACTCCCATACAAGATGCTGTTATCATTGTGGCTGTCTCATGACTGAGGCTTAGCACAGTAAAGCAGAAACTTGCAAGCCTCACTTCGTAATATGTTGTACGGTGTGGTGGGGAGGGGGAATATGAGGGAGTAGCTTATTTCCGGAAGCCCGGAAGCTTGTCGGTGGAGAATAAATGTTAAGCTGTTAGCTGACAAGAGGGGCTCACGATCATCGGGGAAGGAATTGCTATAATTGGACTTTCGTTTTCGTTTGCATCTTAATAAGCAGGATAATTAATTGGGAGCTTAAGCAACAAGGATCAATTTAGGGTTCTGGAAAACTGCCCACCTACCCCTCCCCTAGGCCATCATTTTGCCCTAAGTGGGAAGTAAGTGTTAATGTTAGCTTAGGGAAGGGGTGGGTGGGCAGTTTCCCAGAAACCTAAATTGAGCAACGACGACGACGACGACGGCATCTTTACCGGCACCGCGTGACTACGAAGTCAAAGTGCCTAAGTTCACGTTTTGTGTAGAACGTGAAGACGAGTCGAAGAGTTTCTTTTTATTTCCTGAACTTTGATACAGTCTTTTAGAATTCAACGCCAGAACAATTTGCTAACATTTGACGAATTGAACGAGATGGAACAAGCGCGAAAAATTTTGATGCAGCGCGAATTCACTTTTTAAGCGACGTTTTCGTAGCCGTTGCTGTTGTTGTTGCCTAAGCTCCCTAACTGGCGATAAAAGAAGGGCATATTACAGAAAGCTGAAAACATGCGGGTGAAGCCACTTAGAGCAAAAAAGAATGAAGCTTATACATATATCGGTAATTTATAATCATTTAATGATTTATACCCGTACAGACTGTTGGAATTGGGTTTCGATGAATTTGTTCGAGTGGGCAGCATTCGTAAAATCGCCAAACCAGTGTTACCTTACAGTGTGCACAGTACAGGAAGCGATAGTCAAGAACTGAAGGAACTTCAATCTTTACTCAAAACTGAACTGACACCATCCGAAAGAACGTGAGTACTCCGACACTAGTAGAAGATTTGAACTCTATTAGAAAAGTAGACCCAATCGTCGTCGACTATGGTCATAGTCAAATGTATTGAAAGGTTGATACTCTTCACCTTTTATAATTGTCTCTCCCCACCCCCCTGCAACAATAGACTGATTTAGCAACAGAAAGGGAACGTCAGTTGACGACAGCGCGCGCTAGTCAAACAACTGGCTTGACCAATGGGTGAGCGGCAAATTGGGCACCGGAAGTCGAGTTTAGTCCTTTCCGCGCACTTTCCCGTCGACAAATGACGTTCCCGTTCTAGTGCTAAATCAGCCTAATTTTGTACTTAACTGTACTCTTCAATGCGCATGTGATCTGTGATGTTCCAACATTGAAAAAGCGTTGGGGGGGCGATGAGAATACTTGAACAAATAACAACCTTTCCGTCCACTTTTGTAAAGATTGTACTCTTTTGAATTTTTTTCCACTTTGTTTTTTATTCTAGCTACGTTCGAAAGAGCATTGAACGACATAAGTTAGGAGAAAATAAAAAGGTGAGAACAACAAATAAAAACGCAATTCAATTGTATATCTCTCTTCGATAACAATGGTAGTCGTTGGTCGCAATGACCTGACCGTTTTTGAACCCACAAATATTGGAAGCGTTTTGGTGAAAGAGGGTCGGTCGTCCACAACTTCCCGACTGGCTCGCCTGGCTCTCGGCTGGCTCTCGTGTTCCAGCACTCATGTGATGATATTAGTACACCACGTTTATCAAATAGCGCTTTCTACTTTGATGAAGGTGTAAATTTCTGATGTTAGTTGTTCCCTTTTGTTGTCTTAACAACCCATTCTTGACTTGAAAACTTGGAAGTGTCTAGTTGTGCAAAATCTTGTTGTTTCTCTTTCTTTTTCAGAAATTATCTCAGGTTCGAGTGGTGGGTGTCACGTGTGCTGCCTGTGTGTTTCCTTGCCTGGATAAGTTGAAGTTTCAAGTATGTTGAGTGGCTAACTATATTAGAAACCTTTTGATTCTGAGACGAGAACGACTAATAGTAAATAGTACTCACGCGTGAATCGGCTTCATTTTGGCGGGAAAACGTGAAAGTCATCGTCATTCTACTGCGAGTTTTAGCTAGAATGCCGTAGTGGGGGAAACAAGATATCAAGTCGTGGAATTTTTATCATTTTACGATTTGGAGAAAGTTTAACCTCCTTCAATAAAAATGACTGTGCTAACTTTTCTGGTGAAAAAAGTACAATGTAGCTTTTCGGGTCGATATATTTTTTGAGAATACGGGAAAAATCTTTTAGTCAAATCTCGTTCTCGCCCTCGAATCTAAAGGTCTCTGTTATCTCAGTTATGACTGAATACGAAGCCCTTAGGGGAACGTTTGTTCAAAAGCCTCTTTTCAAAGGTAGAACGTTCGTGAGACTTCGTGATGAAGTGTAAAACCTGGTCAGCCAAACACATTCTTATCTCATCGTTATATCAAAGATTTGTCTAGAAACTGTCTACAGCTGATGTGAGATGTCTTGACATTTTAAGAAGGGTTTAAACTCGATGGTCTTGTTCTGAAAAGATAGAATTTGTTTGATCCGCTCTCTTAACTTCTTCTAACCCTGCGCTTGCGCAGTTTATCTGCTTTTTTTTAATGATGCGCTTGGAGCACCATGGGTACGAAAAACTGATATGTATCCCTTCCGCAAAATTTTGGTTGTCACGTGGCCGTCCCTGCGTGCCTTCGTCCAAACATTTGTCACACAGGGTAACCAATCTGCTATGGCAGGTCCACTTACCCAGACATGCTAAGTTATTTAGAGAATATTGTTAGGATTTGACTTGTCATTATCTTATCATATTAATCATATTTATGTAACTGACAGATTCTACTCCTGGATGAATGCAGTCAAATGACAGAGCCAGCCTCTCTTCTACCCATGGCCAGGTGATGATCTCAAACAAATCTTTGATCTTTATCCATATCCTAGATGGACGACAAAGAAAATGAAATTTCCACTTTTAAAGTGGAAACTTACTGAATGTATTTCGTCTGCGTGTGGCTCTTGTGGTTAATCCACGTTTTCAATGACAGTTTTTCGTTCCATTTAGATTTGAATGTCAGAAACTTGTCCTGGTTGGTGACCCAAAAGTAAGTAGATTGAATAACTTGTTCTACGGGAGGGGCACGGGGGACCCGGCCTTCCCCCCCCCCTATTTTAGCCCAAACTGAGGCCCGAAGGACCGAAAAAATTTTTGACACCGCCCTCCCCCTTATCCTAGGGTCTGGATGACCCCCCCCCCCCCGCCCCTTATCTGAAGGTCTGGATCCGTCACTGTTCGGTAACCATCCGATAAAGGCTGTCATCCTTCACTCTATCCAGCATTCCCGCTCGAGGTCCTCCCGGGGGCCTCTTCCCTATTCTATTCTCCCCTCAATCACTTACAGGACAAGATCACCATGCCGTAGGCTATGACCAAGCCAGACTCTGTCTTCTTTTGATAACAGATGCCCTCTACTCACCGACACGCCTCAATACTTCTTTGTTACAGACTTTGTCAGACTAA
Source organism: Porites lobata (assembly GCA_942486035.1). Lineage (NCBI taxonomy): Eukaryota > Metazoa > Cnidaria > Anthozoa > Scleractinia > Poritidae > Porites > Porites lobata. Next base: position 381,593 of record CALNXK010000292.1, read on the forward strand.
GAAATGTTTAAGACCTTCCTCCGTATATAGCTTTATTATAAGCAGGTCAAACTCTCCTGTCCAAATCTAAGTTGCATGCATGTCTCCTATTGCAGAAGTATTTCGCAATGAAGATTAACCTTGACTTTTCTTATTTCTCTATCAATTCATTTGTCTTGGCCTCTTTTGAAACCTCAGTTTCCTCAGGCAATCTCTAGTTTTTCTCTTTCTTTGTTGGTTCAGTCGCGTTCTAAACGGTAATTCTTCCTGAAAGAGAAGTTGATATAGAGAGACGTTTTGAGCACAAATGTCTGAATAGTGTAAATACAATAATTATCCTGACCTTGTTCTTATCTAGCAATTGAGTCCTACGATTCAAGGTTCGGAGCCTGAACACGAAGCTGGCCTTGAACAAACTTTGTTTGATCGACTTATGAAGATGGTAAGTTTACCTGGATGGCGTAGAAAATAATATACAGGCTTAACACAGCTATGAAAATCCAGTGTCGGTAACCTAATAATATCAATCAAAAAACAGAGCCTGTGCTTATCAATAACGCAACAGTCAAACACAATACAGATCACGCGCGTATCACAAACGAAAAATTGAGCACGCTCTTATCAAACACCAGTTGAGGAGCTGCAAACATTTCAACCATTTTACTAATAAACAGTTACGACTTATCGGTATTTCGAGTAAAAATACCGCCAGCTCTCCCCTTTAGAACACAAAATAGACCGCGCGCTTATTACTAACGTAACAATTAAAGGAAAGAACAGCATGTGCTTAACACTAAATAAACCATCAAACACAAAATAGAGCTTGCGCCTATCACTAACACAACAATCAAACTCAAACACAGCGTGCTGTATCACTAACGTAACATACGAATACAAAACAGAGCGTGCGCTTATTACTAACGTAGCAATAAAGTACAAATAAAGGGTGCCCTTCTCACTAACCTAACAATCAAACACAAACACAGCGTACCTCATCACTAACGTAGCAACAAAGTACAAATATAGTTTGGACTTCTCACTAACGTAACAGTCAAACACAAACACAGCTTGCTTCATTGCTAACGTAGCAATGAAGTAAAAATACAATGTACGCTTATCACTAACATAGGAATCAAATGCAAAACAGAGGGTGCCTTTATCACTAACGTCACAATAAAGTACGAATATAATGCGCGCTTCTCAGTAGCGTAACGATAAAACACAAAACAGAGCGTGTGCTTATCACTAACGTAGCAATAAAGTACAAAACTAGCGTGCGCTTATTACAAACGTTACAATAAAGCACAAAACATACCGTGCCCTTATCACTAACGTGACAAATATAGAGGTACAAATATAGTTTGCCCTTTTTACTCAGGTAACTATAAAGTACAAATATAGTGTGCGCTTCTCAATTACGTTACAATCAAACACAAAACAGAGCGTGCATTAATCACTAACGTAACAGTGTAGCTTATATAGTGTGTGGTTATCACCAACGTAAACATGAAATACAAAACAGAGCGTGCGCTTATCACCAACGTCATAGTGTAGAACAAATATACTGTGCGCTTCTCACTCATGTAACAATAAAACAAAAAATAGAGCGCACGGTTATCACTGTTGTACCACTGAAATAAAGTACAAATAAAGTGTGCGCTTCTTACTAACGTAAAAATAATAAAGCACAAAACAAAGCCTTCGCTTATCACTAACGTACCAATAAACTACAACTATATTGTGCGCTTATTAGTAACCTAACAATCAAATACAAAACAGAGCGTGCGCGTATCACTAAGGTAGCATTAAAGTACAAATATAGTGCGCGCGTATCAATAACGCAGCAATCAAATAAAAACACAGCGTGCTTTATCACTAATGTAACAATGAAGTACAGATATAGTGTACAGTTTTCACTAAGGTTACAATCAAACAGCAACACAGCTTGCTTTATTGCTAACGTAGTAATAAATTACAAATAATATGTTACCTTATCATAACAATCAAATACGAAACAGAGCGTGTGCTTATCACTTACGTAGAAATGAAGTACCAATTTAGTTTGCGCTTATCACTAAAGTAACAATAAAATAGAAAACAGAGCGTGCGCTTATCACTATTGTAACAATGTAGTACAAATATAGTGTGCGCTTATCAATAATGCAAAAAAACAAGTACAAAACAGAGCGTGCGCTTATCACTATTGTAACAATGTAGTACAAATAATTATAGTGTGCGCTTATCAATAATGCAAAAAACAAATACAAAACAGAGCGTGCGCTTATCACTATTGTAACAATGTAGTACAAATAATTATAGTGTGCGCTTATCAATAGTGCAAAAAACAAATACAAAACAGAGCGTGCGCTTATCACTAATGTAACAATGTAGTACAAATATAGTGTGCGCTTATCAATAATGCAAAAAACAAGTACAAAACAGAGCATGCGCTTATCACTATTGTAACAATGTAGTACAAATATAGTGTGCGCTTATCAATAATGCAAAAAACAAGTACAAGACAGAACGTGCCCTTATCACTATTGTAACAATGTGGTACAAATATAGTGTGCGCTTATCAATAATGTAAAAAACAAATACAAAACAGAGCGTGCGCTTATCACTGAGGTAGCAATGAAGTACAAATATAGTGTGCACTTCTCAAACACAAAACAAAGTATGCGCTTATCACTAACGTTGCAATAAGTACAAACATAGTGAGCGCTTATCACTAACGTAACAATCAAGTACAAAACACAGATACAGTACAAATATAGTGCGCGCTTCTCACTAACGTAACTATAGAACACAAAACAGAGCGTGCGCTTATCACTAACGAAGCAATAAAGTACAAATATAGTGCCCGTTTATCACTAACGCAACAATAAAATTGAAAACAGAGCAAGCGCTTATCACTAACTTGTCAACGTACTACAAATATAGTGTGAGCTTATCACTAACGCTAAAATCAATTACAAAACAGAACGTGCGCTTATCACTGACGTAATGGTAAAGTACACATATAGTGTTCGCCTCCTACTAACCTAACAATAAAGCACAAAAACAGACCGTGGGCATATCACTAACCGTAACAATGTTCATCACTAACGTAACAATCAAATACAAAACACAGCGTGCGCTGATCACTGACGTAACAATGAAGGACAAACATAGTGTTCAATTACCATTAACGTTACACTCAAACACAAAACAGAGCGTGCGCTTATCACTGACGTAACAATCAAATAAAAGACAGAGCGTGCGCTTATCTCGAACTTAGCAATGTAGTACAAATATAGTGTGCTCTTCTTACTAACGCAACCATAAAACACAAAACAGATTGTCCACCTATCACTAGCGTAGCAATAAAGTACAAATATGGTGTGCGCTTATTACTAACCGTAACAATCACCTGACCAAAACATAGCGTGCGCTTATCACTAACGTGCAAATAAAGTACAAACATAGCGTGCGCTTATCAGTAACGTTACAATCATATACAAAACAGAGCGTGAGCTTATTACTAACGTAGTAATGAAGTGCAAATAAAGTGTGCGCTTATCACTAACGTAACTTAAGCAATAGAAAACGTTTGCCGTGTTTGCATAGCCTGATATAAACACGAGAGGGGTTGGGAGAATTCGATACAGTTATGCAAACCCGAGACGAAGTCGCGGGTTTGCATAACTGTCGAGAATTCTCCCAACCCCTCGAGTGTTTATATCAGGCTATGCAAACACAGGGAAAACAGTTTTCTATTGCTCTTATAAAATAACTTTCCCAAGAAAAAAGCAAAACGCTCTTGTTTAGAGCAATTTTTAAAAGAGAAATTCTTACCAGTCGCGAAGTCTTCCACACGAAGCTTGTACGAGTAATCAGTCTTTGTTTTGCAAAAAAGATGCTTTCCAAAATACGGGTTTTTCTCGCTTGAAATGTCAGCTCAAGCTAAAGAAAATTGACACAGCATGTTTCTAAAGATTTTCCAAGTTTCAACCGATGAGGAAATGGGTAAATAAAGTAAACTTGTCAACTTTTTCAACTAAAAACCTTTTTCAAATTCGTGCTTGCGTGATTACCGCGCGGAAAGCAAAACAAGTTGACGTCATAACCATGTTTACATACTCTCATGCAAACACGCCTCTCGGCCAATCAGAGCGCGCGTATTATCTTAGTTATTTTATAAAATCAAATACAAAACAGAGCGTTCGCTCATCACTAACGTATGCAATTAGGTACAAATATAGTGTGCGCCTATCACTAACGTAGTAATGAAGTAAAAATATAGTGTGCGCTTATCTCTAACATAAAAATCAAAACCAAAACAAAGCGTGCGCTTATCCCTGACGCAGCAATAATGTAAAAAAATAGTCTGTCCTTATCATTAACGTAACATTCAAATAGAAAACAGAGCGTCCACTTCTCACTAACATAACAATCAATTACAGGCCAGAGCGTGCACTTATCTCTAACGTAGTAACGATGCACAAATATAGTGTGCGCTTATCAGTAACTTAACAATCAAATACAAAACAGAGCTTGCGCTTATCACTAATGTAACAATAAAATACAAAACAGAGCTTGCGCTTATCACTAACGTAACAATCGAATACAAAACAGAGCTTGCGCTTATCACTAAGGTAACAATCAAATACAAAACAGAGCTTGCGCTTATCACTAACGTAACAATCAAATACAAAACAGAGCTTGCGCTTATCACTAACGTAACAATCGAATACAAAACAGAGCTTGCGCTTATCACTAATGTAACAATCAAATACAAAACAGAGCGTGCGCTTATCACTAACGTAACAATCAAATACAAAACAGAGCTTGCGCTTATCACTAACGTAACAATCGAATACAAAACAGAGCTTGCGCTTATCACTAACGTAACAATCAAATACAAAACAGAGCGTGCGCTTATCACTAACTTAACAATCAAATACAAAACAGACCGTGCGCTTACCACTAACGTAACAATCAAATACAAAACAGAGCCTTCGTTTATGACTTACGTAACTATCGAATACAAAACTGTGCTTGCGCTTATTACTAACGTAACAATCGAATACAAAACAGAGCTTGCGCTTATCACTAACGTAACAATCAAATACAAAACATAATACAAAACAGAGGTTGCGCTTATCACTAATGTAACAATCGAACACAAAACAGTGCTTGCGGTTATCACTAACGTAACAATCGAATACAAAACAGAGCTTGAGCTTATCACCAACGTAACAATCAAATACAAAACAGAACTTGCGCTTATAACTAACGTAATAATCGAATACAAAACAGAGCTTGCGCTTATCACTAACGTAACAATCAAATACAAAACACAATACAAAACAGAGGTTGCGCTTATCACTAACGTAACAATCGAATACAAAACAGAGCTTGCTCTTATCACTATTGTAACAATCGAAGACAAAACAGTGCTTGGGCTTATCACTAACGTAACAATCGAATACAAAGCAGTTTGAGCTTATCACTAACGTAACAATCGAATACAAAACAGAGCTTGCGCTTATCACTAACGTAACAATCGAATACAAAACAGAGCGTGCGCTTATCACTAACGTAACAATCAAATACAAAACAGAGCGTGCGCTTATTACTAACGTAACAATCAAATAAAAAACAGAGTTTGCGCTCATCACTAACGTAACAATCGAATACAAAACAGAGCTTCCGCTTATCACTAATTTAACAATCAAATACAAAACAGAGCTTGCGCTTTTCACTAACGTAACAATCAAATACAAAACAGAGCTTGCGCTTATCACTAACGTAACAATCAAATACGAAACAGAACTTGCGCTTATGACTAACGTAATAATCGAATACAAAACAGAGCTTGCGCTTATCACTAACGTAACAATCGAATACCAAGCAGAGCTTGCGCTTATCACTAACGTAACAATCAAATACATAACAGAGCGTGCGCTTATCAGTAAGGTAAGAATCAAATATAAAACAGAGCTTGCGCTTATCACTAACGTAACAATCGAATACAAAACAGAGCGTGCGCTTACCACTAACGTAACAATCAAATACAAAACAGAGCGTGCGCTTATCACTAACGTAACAATCGAATACAAAACAAGCTTGGGCTTATCAATAACGTAACAATCGGATACAAAGCAGGTTGCGCTTATCACTAACGCAACAATCGAATACAAAACAGAGCTTGCGCTTATCACTAACGTAACAATCAAATACAAAACAGAGCGTGCGCTTATTACTAACGTAACAATCAAATACAAAACAGAGTTTGCGCTTATCACTAACGTAACAATCGAATACAAAACAGACCTTGTGCTTATCACTAACGTAACAATCAAATACAAAACAGAACTTGCGCTTATGACTAACGTAACAATCAAATACAAAACAGAGCGAGCGGTTATCAGTAAGGTAAGAATCAAATATAAAACAGAGCTTCCGCTTATCACTAACGTAACAATCGAATACAAAACAGAGCGTGCGCTTACCACTAACGTAACAATCAAATACAAAACAGAGCGTGCGCTTATCACTAACGTAACAATCGAATACAAAACAAGCTTGGGCTTATCACTAACGTAACAATCGAATACAAAACAGAGCTTGCGCTTATCACTAACGCAACAATCAAATACAAAACAGAGCGTGCGCTTATCACTAACATAACAATCAAATACAAAACAGAGCGTGCGCTTATTACTAACGTAACAATCAAATACAAAACAGAGTTTGCGCTCATCACTAACGTAACAATCGAATACAAAACAGAGCTTCCGCTTATCACTAATTTAACAATCAAATACAAAACAGAGCTTGTGCTTTTCACTAACGTAGGAATCAAATACACAACAGAGCTTGCGCTTATCACTAACGTAACAATCGAATACAAAACCGAGCGTGCGGTTATCACTAACGTAACAATCAAATACAAAACAGAGCTTGCGCTTATCAGTAACGTAACAATCGAATACAAAACAAGCTTGCGCTTATCACTAGCGTAACAATCAAATATTAAACAGAGCGTGCGCTTATCACTAACGTAACAATCGAATACAAAACAGAGCTTGCGCTTATCAGTAACGTAACAATCGAATACAAAACAGAGCTTGGGCTTGTCACTTACGTAACAATCAAATACAAAACAGAGCTTGCGCTTATCACTAACGTAACAATCAAAGACAAAACAGAGCGTGCGCTTATCACTAACTTAACAATCGAATACAAAAAAGAGCGTGCGCTTACCACTAACGTAACAATCAAATACAAAACACAGCGTGCGTTTATGACTTACGTAACTATCGAATACAAAACTTTGCTTGCGCTTATTACTAACGTAACAATCGAATACAAAACAGAGCTTGCGCTTATCACTAACGTCACAATCAAATACAAAACACAATACAAAAAAGAGGTTGCGATTATCACTAACGTAACAATCGAATACAAAACAGAGCTTGCGCTTATCACTAATGTAACAATCGAACACAAAACAGTCCTTGCGGTTATCACTAACTTAACGATCGAATACAAAACAGAGCTTGCGCTTATCACTAACGTCACAATCAAATACAAAACACAATACAAAACAGAGGTTGCGGTTATCACTAACGTAACAATCGAATACAAAACAGAGCTTGCGCTTATCACTAATGTAACAATCGAACACAAAACAGTCCTTGCGGTTATCACTAACTTAACGATCGAATACAAAACAGAGCTTGCGCTTATCACTAACGTAACAATCAAATACAAAACAGAACTTGCGGTTATGACTAACGTAATAATCGAATACAAAACAGAGCGTGCGCTTATCACTAACGTAACAATCAAATACAAAACAGAACTTGCGCTTATGACTAACGTAATAATCGAATACAAAACAGAGCTTGCGCTCTTCACTAACGTAACAATCAAATACAAAACAAAGCTTCCGCTTATCACTAACCTAACAATTAAATACAAAACAGAGCGTGCGCTTATCACTAACTTAACAATCAAATACAAAACAGAGTGTGTGCTTATCACTAACGTAACAATCGAATACAAAACAGAACTTGCGCTTACCACTAACTTAATAATCAAATACAGAACAGGGCGTGGGCTTATCACTAACGTAACAATCGAATACAAAACAAAGCTTTCTCTTATCACCAATGTAACAGTCGACCACAAAACAGTGCTTCCCCTTATCACTAACGTAACAGTCGAATACAAAACAGAGCTTCCGCTTATCACTAACGTAACAATCAAATACAAAACAGAGCTTGCGCTTATCACTAACGTAAGAATCGAATATAAAACAAAGCTTGCGCTTATCACTAACGTAACAATCGAATACAAAACAGAGCTTGCGCTTATCACTAACGTAACAATCGAATACAAAACAGAGCGTGCGCTTATCACTAACGTAACAATCAAATACAAAACAGAGCGTGCGCTTATTGCTAGCGTAACAATCAAATACAAAACAGAGTTTGCGCTCATCACTAACGTAACAATCGAATACAAAACAGAGCTTCCGCTTATCACTAATTTAACAATCAAATACAAAACAGAGCTTGCGCTTTTCACTAACGTAACAATCAAATACAAAACAGAGCTTGCGCTTATCACTAACGTAACAATCGAATACAAAACAGAGCTTGTGCTTATCACTAACGTAACAATCAAATACAAAACAGAACTTGCGCTTATGACTAACGTAACAATCAAATACAAAACAGAGCGTGCGGTTATCAGTAAGGTAAGAATCAAATATTAAACAGAGCTTCCGCTTATCACTAACGTAACAATCGAATACAAAACAGAGCGTGCGCTTACCACTAACGTAACAATCAAATACAAAACAGAGCGTGCGCTTATCACTAACGTAACAATCGAATACAAAACAAGCTTGGGCTTATCACTAACGTAACAATCGAATACAAAGCAGTTTGAGCTTATCACTAACGTAACAATCGAATACAAAACAGAGGTTGCGCTTATCACTAACGCAACAATCGAATGCAAAACAGAGCGTGCGCTTATCACTAACGTAACAATCAAATACAAAACAGAGCGTGCGCTTATTACTAACGTAACAATCAAATACAAAACAGAGTTTGCGCTCATCACTAACGTAACAATCGAATACAAAACAGAGCTTCCGCTTATCACTAATTTAACAATCAAATACAAAACAGAGCTTGCGCTTTTCACTAACGTAGGAATCAAATACAAAACAGAGCTTGCGCTTATCACTAACGTAACAATCGAATACAAAACAGAGCGTGCGGTTATCACTAACGTAACAATCAAATACAAAACAGAGCTTGCGCTTATCAGTAACGTAACAATCGAATACAAAACAAGCTTACGCTTATCACTAGCGTAACAATCAAATATTAAAAAGAGCGTGCGCTTATCACTAACCTAACAATCGAATGCTAAACTGAGGTTGCGCTTATCAGTAACGTAACAATCAAATATAAAACACAATACAAAACAGAGGTTGCGGTTATCACTAACGTAACAATCGAATACAAAACAAGCTTACGCTTATCACTAGCGTAACAATCAAATATTAAAAAGAGCGTGCGCTTATCACTAACCTAACAATCGAATTCTAAACAGAGCTTGCGCTTATCACTAACGTCACAATCAAATACAAAACACAATACAAAACAGAGGTTGCGGTTATCACTAACGTAACAATCGAATACAAAACAGAGCTTGCGCTTATCACTAATGTAACAATCGAACACTAAACAGTCCTTGCGGTTATCACTAACTTAACGATCGAATACAAAACAGAGCTTGCGCTTATCACTAACGTAACAATCAAATACAAAACAGAACTTGCGATTATGACTAACGTAATAATCGAATACAAAACAGAGCTTGCGCTTATCACTAACGTAAGAATCGAATACCAAGCATAGGTTGCGCTTATCACTAACGTAACAATCAAATACAAAAGAGAACTTGCGCTTATGACTAACGTAATAATCGAATACAAAACAGAGCTTGCACTCATCACTAACGTGACAATCAAATACAAAACAGAGCTTGCACTTATCACTAACGTAACAATCGAATACAAAACAGAGCTTGCGCTTATCACTAACGTCACAATCAAATACAAAACAGAGCGTGCGCTTATCACTAACGTAAGAATCGAATACAAAACAGAGCTTGCGCTTATCACTAACGTAACAATCAAATACAAAACAGAGCCTGCGCTTATCACTAACGTAATAATCAAATACGAAACAGGGCGTCCGCTTATCACTAACGTAACGATCAAATACAAAGCAGAGCGTGCGCTTATCACTTACGTAACAATGAAATACAAAACAGAGGTTGCGCTTATCACTAACGTAACAATCAAATACAAAACAGAGTGTTTCCTTATCACTAACGTAACAATCGAATACAAAACAGAACTTGCGCTTACCGCTAACGTAACAATCAAACACAAAAAAGAGCGTGCGCTTATCACTAACGTAACAATCGAATACAAAACAAGCTTGCGCTTATCACTAACGTAACAATCGAATACAAAGCATCTTGCGCTTATCACAAACCTAAGAATCAAATTCAAAACAGAGGCTGCGCTTATCACTAACGTAACAATCAAATACAAAACAGAGCTTGCGCTTATCACTAACGTAACAATCGAATAAGAAACAGAGCTTGCTCTTATCACTAACGTAATAATCAAATACAAAACAGAGCGTGTGTTTATCACTTACGTAACTACCGAATACAAAACTCTGCTTGCGCTTATTACTAACCTAACAATCGAATACAAAAGAGAGGCTGCGCTTATGACTAACGTAACAATCAAATACAGAACACAAGTTCCGCTTATCACTAATGTAGCAATCGAATACAAAACAGAGCTTGCGCTTATCACTAACGTAGCAATCGAATACAACACAGAGCTTGCGTTTATCACTAACGTATCAATCAAATACAAAACAGAACTTGCGCTTATGACTAACGTAACAATCGAATACAAAATAGAGCTTGCGCTTATCACAAACGTAATAATCGAATACCAAACATACCTTGCACTTATCACTAACGTAACAATCAAATACAAAACAGAGCGTGCGCTTATCAGTAACGTAACAATCAAATACAAAACAGAGCTTGCGCTTATCACTAACGTAACAATCGAATACAAAACAGAGCGTGCGCTTATCAGTAACGTAACAATCAAATACAAAACAGAGCGTGCGCTAATCACTAACGTAACAATCAAATACAAAACAGAGCTTCCTCTTATTACTAACGTAACAATCAAATACAAAACAGAGCTTCGCGCTTATCACTAACGTAACAATCAAATACAAAACAGAGCTTGCGCTTGTTACTAACGTAACAATCAAATACACAACAATGCGTGCGCTTATCACTAACGTAACAATCGAATACAAAACAGAGCTTGCCCATATCACTAATGTAACAATCGAACACAAAACAGTGCTTGCCCTTATCACTAAGGTAACAATCGAATACAAAACAGAGGTTGTGCTTATTACTAACGTAACAATCAAATACAAAACAGAGGGTGCGCTTATCACTAACGTAACAGTCAAATACAAATCAGAGCTTGCGGTCATCACTAACGTAACAATCGAATACCAAACAAAGGTTGCGCTGATCACTAACGTGACAATCAAATATAAAACAGAGCTTGCACTCATCACTAACGTAACAATCGAATACAAAACAGAGCTTGCGCTTATCACTAACGTAAAAATCAAATACAAAACAGAGCGTGCGCTTATTACTAACATAACAATCAAATACAAAACAGAGTTTCCGCTTATCACTAACGTAACAATCGAATACAAAACAGAGCTTCCGCTTATCACTAATTTAACAATCAAATACAAACAGAGCTTGCGCTTTTCACTAACGTAACAATCAAATACAAAACAGAGGTTCTGCTTATCACTAACGTAACAATCGAATACAAAACAGAGCTTGCGCTTATCACTAACGTAACAATCGAATACAAAACAGAGCTTGCGCTTATCAGTAACGTAACAATCGAATACAAAACAAGCTTGCGCTTATCACTAGCGTAACAATCAAATATTAAACAGAGCGTGCGCTTATCACTAACGTAACAATCGAATACAAAACAGAGCTTGCGCTTATCAGTAACGTAACAATCGAATACAAAACAGAGCTTGCGCTTATCACTAACGTAACAATCAAATACAAAACAGAGCGTGCGCTTATCACTAACGTAACAATCAAATACAAAACAGAGCTTGCGCTTGTCACTAACGTAACAATCAAATACAAAACAGACCTTGCGCTTATCACTAACGTAACAATCAAAGACAAAACAGAGTGTGCGCTTATCACTAACTTAACAATCAAATACAAAACAGACCGAGCGGTTACCACTAACGTAACAATCAAATACAAAACAGAGCGTGCGTTTATGACTTACGTAACTATCGAATACAAAACTGTGCTTGCGCTTATCACTAACGTAACAATCAAATACAAAACACAATACAAAACAGAGGTTGCAATAATCACTAATGTAACAATCAAATACAAAACAGTGCTTGCGGTTATCACTAACGTAACAATCGAATACAAAACAGAGCTTGCGCTTATCACTAACGTAACAATCAAATACAAAACAGAACTTGCGCTTATGACTAACGTAATAATCGAATACAAAACAGAGCTTGCGCTTATCACTAACGTAACAATCAAATACAAAACACAATACAAAACAGAGGTTGCGCTTATCACTAACGTAACAATCGAATACAAAACAGAGCTTGCTCTTATCACTAATGTAACAATCGAACACAAAACAGTGCTTGGGCTTATCACTAACGTAACAATCGAATACAAAGCAGTTTGAGCTTATCACTAACGTAACAATCGAATACAAAACAGAGCTTGCGCTTATCACTAACGTAACAATCGAATACAAAACAGAGCGTGCGCTTATCACTAACGTAACAATCAAATACAAAACAGAGCGTGCGCTTATTACTAGCGTAACAATCAAATACAAAACAGAGTTTGCGCTCATCACTAACGTAACAATCGAATACAAAACAGAGCTTCCGCTTATCACTAATTTAACAATCAAATACAAAACAGAGCTTGCGCTTTTCACTAACGTAACAATCAAATACAAAACAGAGCTTGCGCTTATCACTAACGTAACAATCGAATACAAAAGAGAGCTCTCGCTTATCACTAACGTAACAATCAAATACAAAACAGAACTTGCGCTTATGACTAACGTAACAATCAAATACAAAATAGAGCGTGCGCTTATCAGTAAGGTAAGAATCAAATATAAAACAGAGCTTGCGCTTATCACTAACGTAAAAATCGAATACAAAACAGAGCGTGCGCTTACCACTAACGTAAGAATCAAATACAAAACAGAGCGTGCGCTTATCACTAACGTAACAATCAAATACAAAACAGAGCTTCCGCTTATCACTAACCTAACAATCAAATACAAATCAGCCTGCGCTTATCACTAACGTAACAATCGAATACAAAACAGAACTTGTGCTTACCACTAACGTAATAATCAAATACAAAACAGAGCGTGCGTTTATCACTAACGTAACAATCAAATACAAAACAGAGCTTCCCCTTATCACTAACCTAACAATCAAATCCAAAACAGAGCGTGCGCTTATCACTAACGTAACAATCAAATACAAAACAGAGTGTGTGCTTATCACTAACGTAACAATCGAATACAAAACAGATCTTGCGCTTACCACTAACGTAATAATCAAATACAGAACAGAGCGTGCGCTTATCACTAACGTAACAATCGAATACAAAACAAAGCTTTCTCTTATCACCAATGTAACAGTCGACCACAATGCACTGCTTCCCCTTATCACTAACGTAACAGTCGAATACAAAACAGAGCTTCCGCTTATCACTAACGTAACAATCAAATAGAAAACAGAGCTTGCGCTTATCACTAACGTAAGAATCGAATACAAAACAAAGCTTGCGCTTATCACTAACGTAACAATCGATACAAAACAGAGCTTCCGCTTATCACTAACGAAACAATCAAATACAAAACAGAGCGTGCGCTTATCACTAACGTAACAATCAAATACAAAACAGAGCTTGCGCTTATCACTAACGTAACAATCAAATACAAAACACAGCTTGCGCTTATCACTAACGTAACAATCAAATAGAAAACAGAGCTTGCGCTTATCACTAACCTAAGAATCAATTACAAAACAGAGCGTGCGCTTATCCCTAACGTAACAATCGAATACAAAACAGAGCGTGCGCTTACCACTAACGTAACAATCAAATACAACACAAAGCGTGCGCTTATCACTTACGTAACAATCGAATGCAAAACAGTGCTTGCGCTTATTACTAACGTAAAAATCAAATACAAAACAGAGCTTGCGCTTATCACTAACGTAACAATCGAATAAGAAACAGAGCTTGCTCTTATCACTAACGTAACAATCAAATACAAAACAGAGCGTGCGCTTTTCAGTAACGTAACAATCAAATATAAAACAGAGCTTCCGCTTATCACTAACGTAACAATCGAATACAAAACAGAGCGTGCGCTTACCACTAACGTAATAATCAAATACAAAACAGAGCGTGCGTTTATCACTTACGTAACTAGCGAATAGAAAACTCTGCTTGCGCTTATTACTAACCTAACAATCGAATACAAAAGAGAGCCTGCGCTTATGACTAACGTAACAATCAAATACAGAACACAAGTTCCGCTTATCACTAGTGTAGCAATCGAATACAAAACAGAGCTTGCGCTTATCACTAACATAGCAATCGAATACAAAACAGATCTTCCGCTTATCACTAATGTAACAAAGGATCACTAAAAAGTGCTGGCGCTTATCACTAACGTAACAATCAAATACAACACAGAGCTTGCGTTTATCACTAACGTATCAATCAAATACAAAACAGAACTTGCGCTTATGACTAACGTAACAATCGAATACAAAACAGAGCTTGCGCTTATCACTAACGTAACAATCAAATATTAAACAGAGCGTGCGCTTATCACTAACGTAACAATCGAATAGAAAACAGAGCTTGCGCTTATTTGTAAGGTAACAATCGAATACAAAACAGAGCTTGCGCTTATCACTAACGTAACAATCAAATACAAAACAGAGCGTGCGCTTATCACTAACGTAACAATCAAATACAAAACAGAGCTTGCGCTTGTCACTAACGTAACAATCAAATACAAAACAGACCTTGCGCTTATCACTAACGTAACAATCAAAGACAAAACAGAGTGTGCGCTTATCACTAACTTAACAATCAAATACAAAACAGACCGTGCGCTTACCACTAACGTAACAATCAAATACAAAACAGAGCGTACGTTTATGACTTACGTAACTATCGAATACAAAACTGTGCTTGCGCTTATTACTAACGTAACAATCGAATACAAAATAGAGCTTGCGCTTATCACTAACGTAACAATCAAATACAAAACACAATACAAAACAGAGGTTGCAATAATCACTAATGTAACAATCAAATACAAAACAGTGCTTGCGGTTATCACTAACGTAACAATCGAATACAAAACAGAGCTTGCGCTTATCACTAACGTAACAATCAAATACAAAACAGAACTTGCGCTTATGCTTAACGTAATAATCGAATACAAAACAGAGCTTGCGCTTATCACTAACGTAACAATCGAATACAAAACAGAGCTTGCTCTTATCACTAATGTAACAATCGAACACAAAACAGTGCTTGGGCTTATCACTAACGTAACAATCGAATACAAAGCAGTTTGAGCTTATCACTAACGTGACAATCGAATACAAAACAGAGCTTGCGCTTATCACTAACGTAACAATCGAATACAAAACAGAGCGTGCGCTTATCACTAACGTAACAATCAAATAGAAAACAGAGCGTGCGCTTATTACTAGCGTAACAATCAAATACAAAACAGAGTTTGCGCTCATCACTAACGTAAGAATCGAATACAAAACAGAGCTTCCGCTTATCACTAATTTAACAATCAAATACAAAACAGAGCGTGCGCTTATTACTAGCGTAACCATCAAATACAGAACAGAGTTTGCGCTCATCACTAACGTAACAATCGAATACAAAACATAGCTTCCGCTTATCACTAATTTAACAATCAAATAGAAAACAGAGCTTGCGCTTTTCACTAACGTAACAATCAAATACAAAACAGAGCCTTCGCTTATCACTAACGTAACAATCGAATACAAAAGAGAGCTCTCGCTTATCACTAACGTAACAATCAAATACAAAACAGAACTTGCGCTTATGACTAACGTAAGAATCAAATACAAAATAGAGCGTGCGCTTATCAGTAAGGTAAGAATCAAATATAAAACAGAGCTTGCGCTTATCACTAACGTAACAATCGAATACAAAACAGAGCGTGCGGTTACCACTAACGTAACAATCAAATACAAAACAGAGCGTGCGCTTATCACTAACGTAACAATCGAATACAAAACAGGCTTGGGCTTATCACTAACGTAACAATCGAATACAAAGCAGTTTGAGCTTATCACTAACGTAACATTCGAATACAAAACAGAGCTTGCGCTTATCACTAACGCAACAATCGAATACAAAACAGAGCGTGCGGTTATCACTAACGTAACAATCAAATACAAAACAGAGCGTGCGCTTATTACTAACGTAACAATCAAATACAAAACAGAGTTTGCGCTCATCACTAACGTAACAATCGAATACAAAACAGTGCTTCCGCTTATCACTAATTTAACAATCAAATACAAAACAGAGCTTGCGCTTTTCACTAACGTAGCAATCAAATACAAAACAGAGCTTGCGCTTATCACTAACGTAACAATCGAATACAAAAAAGAGCGTGCGGTTATCACTAACGTAACAATCAAATACAAAAAAGACGTTGCGCTTATCAGTAACGTAACAATCCAATACAAAAGAAGCTTGCGCTTATCACTAGCGTAACAATCAAATATTAAACAGAGCGTGCGCTTATCACTAACCTAACAATCGAATGCTCAACAGAGCGTGCGCTAATCAGTAACTTAACAATCAAATATTAAACAGAGCGTGCGCTTATCAGTAACGTAACAATCGAATAGAAAACAGAGCTTCCGCTTGTCACTAACGTAACAATCAAATACAAAACAGAGCTTGCGCTTATCACGAACGTAACAATCAAAGACAAAACAGAGCGTGCGCTTATCACTAACTAAACAATCGAATACAAAAAAGAGCGTGCGCTTACCACTAACGTAACAATCAAATACAAAACACAGCGTGCGTTTATGACTTACGTAACTATCGAATACAAAACTGTGCTTGCGCTGATTACTAACGTAACAATCGAATACAAAACGGAGCTTCCGCTTATCACTAACGTCACAATCAAATACAAAACACAATACAAAACAGAGGTTGCGGTTATCACTAACGTAACAATCAAATACAAAACAGAACTTGCGGTTATGACTAACGTAATAATCGAATACAAAACAGAGCTTCCGCTTATCACTAACGTAAGAATCGAATACCAAGCATAGCTTGCGCTTATCACTAACGTAACAATCAAATACAAAACAGAACTTGCGCTTATGACTAACGTAATAATCGAATACAAAACAGAGCTTGCGCTCATCACTAACGTGACAATCAAATACAAAACAGAGCTTGCACTTATCACTAACGTAACAATCGAATACAAAACAGAGCTTGCGCTTATCACTAACGTCACAATCGAATACAAAACAGAGCTTGCGCTTATCACTAACGTAACAATCAAATACAAAACAGAGCCTGCGCTTATCACTAACGTAATAATCAAATACGAAACAGGGCGTCCGCTTATCACTAACGTAACGATCAAATACAAAGCAGAGCGTGCGCTTATCACTTACGTAACAATGAAATACAAAACAGAGGTTGCGCTTATCACTAACGTAACAATCAAATACAAAACAGAGTGTGTGCTTATCACTAACGTAACAATCGAATACAAAACAGAACTTGCGCTTACCGCTAACGTAACAATGAAACAGAAAAAAGAGCTTGCGCTTATTACTAACGTAACAATCGAATACAAAACAAGCTTGCGCTTATCACTAACGTAACAATCGAATACAAACCATCTTGCGCTTATCACAAACCTAAGAATCAAATTCAAAACAGAGCTTGCGCTTATCACTAACGTAACAATCAAATACAAAACAGAGCTTGCGCTCATTACTAACGTAACAATCGTATACAAAACAGAGCGTGCGCTTATCACTAACGTAACAATGAAATACAAAACAGAGCATGCGCTTATCACTAACGTAACAATCAAATAAAAAACAGCCTGCGCTTATCACTAACGTAACAATCGAATACAAAACAGAACTTGCGCTTACCGCTAACGTAACAATGAAACAGAAAAAAGAGCTTGCGCTTATTACTAACGTAACAATCGAATACAAAACAAGCTTGCGCTTATCACTAACGTAACAATCGAATACAAACCATCTTGCGCTTATCACAAACCTAAGAATCAAATTCAAAACAGAGCTTGCGCTTATCACTAACGTAACAATCAAATACAAAACAGAGCTTGCGCTCATTACTAACGTAACAATCGTATACAAAACAGAGCGTGCGCTTATCACTAACGTAACAATGAAATACAAAACAGAGCATGCGCTTATCACTAACGTAACAATCAAATACAAAACAGAGCTTCCGCTTATCACTAACCTTACAATCAAATACAAAACAGCCTGCGCTTATCACTAACGTAACAATCGAATACAAAACAGAACTTGTGCTTACCACTAACGTAATAATTAAATACAAAACAGAGCGTGCGTTTATCACTAACGTAACAATCAAATACAAAACAGAGCTTCCGCTTATCACTAACCTAACAATCAAATACAAAACAGAGCGTGCGCTTACCACTAACGTAACAATCAAATACAACACAAAGCGTGCGCTTATCACTTACGTAACAATCGAATGCAAAACAGTGCTTGCGCTTATTACTAACGTAACAATCAAATACAAAACAGAGCTTGCGCTTATCACTAACGTAACAATCGAATAAGAAACAGAGCTTGCTCTTATCACTAACCTAACAATCAAATACAAAACAGAGCGTGCGCTTATCAGTAACGTAACAATCAAATATAAAACAGAGCTTCCGCTTATCACTAACGTAACAATCGAATACAAAACAGAGCGTGCGCTTACCACTAACGTAATAATCAAATACAAAACAGAGCGTGCGTTTATCACTTACGTAACTAGCGAATAGAAAACTCTGCTAGCGCTTATTACTAACCTAACAATCGAATACAAAAGAGAGCCTGCGCTTATGACTAACGTAACAATCAAATACAGAACACAAGTTCCGCTTATCACTAGTGTAGCAATCGAATACAAAACAGAGCTTGCGCTTATCACTAACATAGCAATCGAATACAAAACAGATCTTCCGCTTATCACTAATGTAACAAAGGATCACTAAAAAGTGCTGGCGCTTATCACTAACGTAACAATCAAATACAACACAGAGCTTGCGTTTATCACTAACGTATCAATCAAATACAAAACAGAACTTGCGCTTATGACTAACGTAACAATCGAATACAAAACAGAGCTTGCGCTTATCACTAACGTAACAATCGAATACCTAACATACCTTGCGCTTATCACTAACGTAACAATCGAATACAAAACAGAGCGTGCGCTTATCAGTAACGTAACAATCAAATACAAAACAGAGCGTGCGCTAATCACTAACGTAACAATCAAATACAAAACAGAGCTTCCTCTTATTACTAACGTAACAATCAAATACAAAACAGAGCTTCGCGCTTATCACTAACGTAACAATCAAATACAAAACAGAGCTTGCGCTTGTTACTAACGTAACAATCAAATACACAACAATGCGTGCGCTTATCACTAACGTAACAATCGAATACAAAACAGAGCTTGCCCATATCACTAATGTAACAATCGAACACAAAACAGTGCTTGCCCTTATCACTAAGGTAACAATCGAATACAAAACAGAGGTTGTGCTTATTACTAACGTAACAATCAAATACAAAACAGAGGGTGCGCTTATCACTAACGTAACAATCAAATACAAATCAGAGCTTGCGGTCATCACTAACGTAACAATCGAATACAAAACAAAGGTTGCGCTCATCACTAACGTGACAATCAAATATAAAACAGAGGTTGCACTTATCACTAACGTAACAATCGAATACAAAACAGAGCTTGCGCTTATCACTAACGTAACAATCAAATAGAAAACATGGCGTGCGCTTATCACTAACGTAACAATCGAATACAAAACAGAGCTTGCGCTTATCACTAACCAAACAATCAAATAGAAAACAGAGCCTGCGCTTATCACTAATGTAACAATCAAATACGAAACAGGGCGTCTGCTTATCACTAACGTAACAATCGAATACAAAGCAGACCGTGCGCTTATCACTTATGTAACAATGAAATACAAAACAGAGGTTGCGTTTATCACTAACGTAACAATCGAATACAAAACAGAGCTTACGCTTATCACTAACGTAACAATCGAATACAAAACAGAGCTTGCGCTTATCACTAACGTAACAATCAAATACAAAACAGAGCATGCGCTTATCACTAACGTAACAATCAAGTACAAAACAGAACTTGCACTTATGACTAACGTAATAATCGAATACAAAACAGAGCTTGCGCTTATCACTAACGTAACAATCGAATACCAAACATAGCTTGCGCTTATCACTAACGTAACAATCAAATACAAAACAGAGCGTGCGCTTATCAGTAAGGTAACAATCAAATATAAAACAGAGCTTGCGGTTATCACGAACGTAACAATCGAATACAAAACAGAGCGTGCGCTTACCACTAACGTAACAATCAAATACAAAACAGAGCGTGCGGTTATCACTAACGTAACAATCGAATACAAAACAAGCTTTGGGTTATCACTAACGTAACAATCAAATACAAAACAGAGCTTGCGCTTATCACTAACGTAACAATCGAATACAAAACAGAGCTTGCGCTTATCACTAATTTAACAATCAAATACAAAACAGAGCTTGCGCTTATCACTAACGTAACAATCAAATACAAAACAGAGCTTGCGCTTATTACTAACGTAAGAATCGAATAGAAAACAGAGCGTGCGGTTATCACTAACGTAACAATCAAATACAAAACAGAGCTTGCGCTTATCACTAACGTAACAATCAAATATTAAACAGAGCTTGCGCTTGTCACTAACGTAACAGTCGAATACAAAACAGAGCTTGCGCTTATCACTAACGTAACAATCGCATACAAAACAAGTTTGCGCTTATCACTAACGCAACAATCAAATACAAGACAGAGCTTGTGCTTATCATTACGGTAACAATCAAATACAAAACAGAGCTTGCGCTTATCACTAACGTCACAATCGAATACAAAACAGCTTGCGCTTATCACTAACGTAACAATCGAATACAAAACAGAGCTTGCGCTCATCACTAACGTAACAATCGAATACAAAACAGAACGTGCGCTTATCACTAACGTAACAATCAAATACAAAACAGAGCTTGCGCTTATGACTAACGTAACCATCGAATACAAAACAGAGCTTGCGCTTATCACTAATTTAACAATCAAATACAAAACAGAGCTTGCGCTTATCACTAACGTAACAATCAAATACAAAACAGAGCTTGCGCTTATTACTAACGTAAGAATCGAATACAAAACAGAGGGTGCGGTTATCACTAACGTAACAATCAAATACAAAACAGAGCTTGCGCTTATCACTAACGTAACAATCAAATATTAAACAGAGCTTGCGCTTGTCACTAACGTAACAGTCGAATACAAAACAGTGCTTGCGCTTATCACTAACGTAACAATCGCATACAAAACAAGCTTGCGCTTATCACTAACGTAGCAATCAAATACAAGACAGAGCTTGTGCTTATCATTATGGTAACAATCAAATACAAAACAGAGCTTGCGCTTATCACTAACGTAACAATCGAATACAAAACAGCTTGCGCTTATCACTAACGTAACAATCGAATACAAAACAGAGCTTGCGCTTATCTTTTACGTAGTAATGATGTACAAATATATTGTGCGGATATCACTAACGGAACAAAATACAGAACAGTGCGTGCACTTATCACTGACGTAACAATGTAATACAAATATAGTGTGCGGTTGTCACTTACTTTATAATCAAACACAAAACTGAGAGTGCGCTTATCTTTAACGTAGTAATGAATTTCAAATAGTGTGTGCGCTTATCATTAACGTAATATATCAAACATGAGACGCAGTGTTTCATCACCAGATGAAACACCGAGAAGAGAGTTGGAAATACGACGCGTAGCGGAGTATTTTGACGAACTTCGAGGTGTTTCATCTGGTGATGAAACACTGTGTCGAATGTTTGATATTTCTTCTCAAACAAAATCATTGTTGAAGGAGAAATTAAGGATGCAAAAATGAGCAGTTTTTCATCCGATATCCAAACACTCATTAAACATTAATTTCCTTTGAATTTTCTTTATGAATTATTAATGAGTTTGAGAAGTAACAATCAAATACAAAACAGCGCGTGCGTTTAACACTAACGTTACAACGTAGTACAAATATAGTGTGCGGTTATCACTAATATAACAATCAAAAACAAAACAGAGCGTTCGCTTATCACTGACTTAGGAATAAAGGAAAAATATAGTCTGTGCTTATTACTGATGTAACAATCAAACACAAAATAGAGCGTGCGCTTATTGCTAATCTTGCAATGAATTACAAGTATAGTTTGTGCTTATTACTTACCTAACACTCAAGCACAAAATATAGTGAGCGGTTATCACTAACGTAACAATCAAACACAAAACAGAGCTTGCTCTTATTACTAATCTCGCAACGAAGTACAAGTATAGTTTGCGCTTATTACTGACCCAACACTAAAACACAAAATATAGTGTACGCTTAGGACTAACGCTACAACCAAACACAAAACAGAGGTGGTGCTTATTAGTACCGTAGCAATTAGGTACAAATATAGTGTTCGCTTATTACTGAGGTAACACTCAAACAAAATATAGTGTGCGCGTTTTACTAACGTAACAACCAAACACAAAACAGAGCCTTCGCTCATCTCTCAAGTCACTATAAAGTACAAATAGATTGTGCGCGTGTCACTAACGTAACAATGAACGAACAAAATTGTGCTCCTATCATTAACGCAGCATTAAATTAAAAAAACTATAGTATGTGCTTATTACTAACGTTACAATCAAGCGCAAAACAGAGCGTTCCCCTATAACTTGAGAACAGGGCGGCCCTGCTTGAGAATGAAGCGTAAAACAGAGTGCGTGTTTATCACCAACGTAACAAAGAAGTACAAATATAGTGTGGGCTTAACAATAATATAACAAACAGACACAAAGCAAAGCGCACCCTTATAACTAACGTAAGAATAAAGCGGAAAACGTAGTTTAGTTGGCGCTTATCACTACTTTAAGAGTGAAACATAACAGAGCGCTCGCTAATCACTTATGTAACAATGAAACAAAACAGAACTCACGTTAAAACTAATCTTAACTTAGTGTGTGCGTTATCAGTAACAGTCAAACACAATGCAGAATGCGCGCTCATCGCTTACGCTATAATACAACACAGCAGCGAGCTTAACACTGACCTAACAGTCAAACATAGGAACGAGACGCGCGCTTGTCAATGACGTAGGGTCGTGAGTTCCTTTCTCACCTGGCGCTCTGATTTTTTTCTGAGCTTTCTGGGGGTTAGAAATCTCCTTCCTCCAAACACAAAACAAAGTGTGCGCGTCACACCGACGCATCAAACAAGCCTAACACATTGCGCGCGCTTACCACTAACACAACTATTAACCCAACACTGGGTGCGCGCTTATCAATAACACAAAACAGATTGTGTACCTACCACAAACTTATTTTTTGACAGAGGTTGAGGAAGCAACGAGTTCCTTAATTAAATAGTGTATCGAATTGTTGTCTTACAAGTAGCGAAAACGCGTTTAGCCCTTCATTTTATTTATACAAACTATGACTTATTTTATCTTTTGCTATTTTCAGGGATATGAACCAACACTGTTAAGAACACAGGTATTTTGCTCTAAATAACCTTCTCGGCTGTCCTTCAGTTACTTGTTGTCTCAGTTAGACTGTTACTCCATGATGTATCTGCTAAGCATTTTCACGCTGAGCGGAAAAACAAGAAAAGAAGTTAAACTTCTTACGCAAAGTATGGCGTTTCTTTCACAGTCGCTATAATTCAGTGGTATACGATTGTCAATCTGAATTCAATTGGGGGGTCGCCAAATACGTGAATTAAATTTGATTTTACGCATCCTGAGGAATCGAATGTTTATCGGACGTTCCTACTTAAAACTACATCAAGGAGGCATTGAGTTACGTGGGATATTAGCAACTCCTTAATGAATTGCTACACTCCTTGTTAGCAATAATAACTATAGTTTGCTTATTTTTCAGTACCGTTGCCATCCTGCAATAAGTGCCATATCCAACAGGTTGGTAGTCTCTCCGCTTGAATACTTATTGACTAATCACCCAGTTCTGTGTGAAGGCGTACAGGTTTTCTATTCTGATAGTTCTTATCTCTTTCTTTGATATTTTGCTAACTTCCCCCCTATAATTTCCTGACTAACAAACTTTTGGACTAGAAGCTTTACGAGCACTCAACCATCTGCACATTTATGAAGAAGAATATTTTCGCCCCGAACTTTCTTGAAAGACCTTCGGGAACATCAGGTGGCAAAAATCCTCGAGAATTTTTACCTCTATCGTAAAAGGTGCCCGCGCAAAAAGTGATTGAAAGTCTTATATGTTAACTTAATAACAAGCCTCATCAGCATTACGTTTTAATACATTTTTTCTATTGGTAAATATGAAAACGAGATTTGATTTCTTTTAACAGGCTGTTTTATGACAACAAACTTCTCGATGGTGTATCTGATGAGGATCGTTCTCCAATAGTGGTTAGTGAATTTGATCATCCCACAAATATTCTTAAAAGGGTTTATATCGTTGTGTTTACAACAAAGTTTTGTTGCACAGCCCTGGAGTTTTTCCAAATCAAGCTTTCCAGTGGATGAATTTATCCGTTTTACGTCCTTTATTGTCTTACGATAGCTCGAACACGGCTGATTAATATGACCATTTTTTCGACCTTGACTATCGTTCTAAATATTTTGTTCTGTAGAACCTTGTTCCCACTCTTTGCTTCTTCAATGTGGCTAAAGGAAGGGAGAAATGCGGCAATGATGGCAGCTACTACAATGAGGAGGAGGTAAAAGAAAATTGCCCCCCACCCCTCCTAACCTGATACACTTAATACGAGCAGCTGCTCAGCCTCTTGAGTATGACTGTATTGTTATATTATTATTTACCAGTAACGCCTACCCTTCGAAGCCTAAGATTGATGACGTGGGGTCGGCTAAATATTACGAAAAAAAGAAAAATGCAAAGTACATTTCTAGTTTACAGGACTGTGATTGAATGAGGAAACAGACTGTCTAAATTTAGTTAAATTAGTGTTGTCAAAGAGAGACTGAGGCAGATATTTCCACTGAGTGGTTGTTCTAGGGTAGAATGAGAGAAAGAGAGACTGTCTAGTTTTCATGTCATTTTTGCCTCTGATGTCGTTTGTTACTATTGTGTTTGTAGGCCAAATTTGTTGTCTTTCTCATCGAAAGCTTGCTGGAGTCTGGGATGCAACCATCACAAATAGGTATGTACTGTGTCCAGCTCTCTGGGCGTGGTGTTAGTGTCAGTTTGGACGCCGTATCAAGAATTCAGGGTTCAAGCCCTGTCTGTGTCACTGTGTTGTGTTCTTGGCTAATACACCTTACTCTCTCATTGCCTTACTCCTGCACTCAAGTGTATAAATGGATACCAGCGAATTTAATGCTGGGTTTTTTTTGATGGACTGGGGTCCCGTCCAGGGGGGATAGAAATATTCCTTTTCGCTTCATGCTGCAGAAGATCCAGCGTGATCAGGCACTTGGCTCTAATGCAAACTTACCTTGCCTACCTAGTGTTGAAGAGGTCTTGAAGATACATACAGTTTCAGAATTTAACTTCTAACTTCTCATCAACCCAAACGCAAACTATACACTTGGCAGATTTTAAATAATTCTGTTATTATGCCCTCTGATGAAAGTCCAATAGCAGAGTACTAAAGCTTGTCGTTTTGTTTTTCAACAGCACTACTTTGCGGTTTTCTTTAGGAGTGATTACGCTGTACAAGAGTCAGCTTCGCACAGTAGCCAGCCAATTAACAGCATCTGGGTAAGAACGTTTAAATGTAGAGTTGCGATTTATTAATAACATTGCGCTCATCATCTGACACATCATCTCGCTTAAGAAAAACTGTAGTGTTTAAAAGGAACTAAGAATATTCCATCATAATACTTGAATAAGGACAGTGTTATAAGTATAGGATCAAAAATCGCATTATATTGATCAATATGCAATTGAATGCGAGCAATGGGGGAAACGGTCCCTTGAATACTAGCTCTATCCGCTGTGCGGAGTGCTGTCTACAGTCTAGCCCAACAAATCTAACAAATCTTAACTGTTATTTGCCTTACATTGTTTCTGCAGGACTACTTCTCATGCGGAGCTCAAAGCCATTCAGGTGAATACCGCAAACGTTTCTACATATGTAATGGTAATTATATAATTAAGAAAGGGTTGTTGCTGACAAATGGACCTTCTGGATATGTCTTTGCTATTGGTCACCTTTATTGTCATTTATTGAGTACTCGACAAGTATTAAGTCCTAGTCGATCAGTGGGTGGTTTCATACTAGGACTTGGACTTCAAGGTAGTCACCCACCGGATAGGTGTTTTGACTAGTGATTTTTTCCAGGGATTTTCTGTGATCGTTTTGACTGCCAAGCTCCTCAAAGTGGCATTTCTTCT
Source organism: Porites lobata (assembly GCA_942486035.1). NCBI lineage: Eukaryota > Metazoa > Cnidaria > Anthozoa > Scleractinia > Poritidae > Porites > Porites lobata. The sequence continues at coordinate 408,643 of CALNXK010000292.1, forward strand.
CAAGTGAAACGGTTAGTCAGCGACAAAAAGTCCAAAAATAAACAAAACAACAACAATTTTCCATAGTCTGTACTCCTATCGACCATTCAAATGACGTCAAAATGTTCAAAACTCCAAGTGAAACCACGAGCGTCAAGAGAATGGTGTCACTGCAATAATTGATCGATAGGATTTACAGTTTTTGGCGTCCATTTCCGCTGAGATTTCTCGGAAAACCGGGCGTACAAGAGGACAAAAACAAACTGTGCGATCATGACGTCATTTCCATAGTCTACTGTTATCGACCAGAGCTCTCGACCAATCAGCGCGCGAGAAATCGCACTGTTATCGTAAAATTATTTTTTGCTCTCTTCAGATATCAACTGTTGATGCTTTTCAAGGCGGAGAGAAGGATGTTATTATATTGTCCTGTGTTCGTACAGATCACATTGGATTCATTGACTGTGACAAGTACGTTTGGCTGCTAAACCCAGTATTGTATATCTTGTGTTAGGTAGTCAACCCTACCTAAGGCCGAATTCGTTGCGGCTTACACTAAGTCTCCTTGCTCAAGAGGTGTTTGCGTATAGAAAGTCAAACAAGAGGAAAGAAGCACGGAAGAGTGTTGATGACGTTCAGATTATGACTTGCGAGGGGAATGCGGCGAGCGTGGGCGCCCTGTTTATTTAGCATTCGAAATGTGTTCAATTTTGCTAAATATACGTAATTCTATTTAAAACTAATTTAACAATAATTTCATTTCATTTCATGAATAATAAGTAATTCTATCCTTTTTTTTTATCTTAGACGCAGTAATGTTGCCCTAACAAGAGCGAAGAGGTTTGTACCATCTTTTTCGGTGATCTTTACTTTGGTTTATCCTTGTCTTTGTTGACGGTCCTTCGCGTTTGTCTTTGTCTTGTTTTCCTTAAGGGATAGATCATACTTCTCAACAAAATTGCGGTGTCTTTTATTATATTTAAATCAAAGATACTGCTCGTAAGCTGGTTTTTGTTTCTTCCCAGGCATTTGCTCATTGTTGGCAACCTTAAAATGCTGTCTTGTAACGCTGTATGGGGCAAAGTCATCGAACACTGTGGAAGTAAGTTGCTTATTCCCCCCGCTTTTTTTATGATATAATCAGGCAAAATTTTCTCAGTTCCCTTGATAGCCTTCCATTCATGCCCATACATTACGGAAAAAATAGGTCACCGTAGGAGGCATGAAATAAGATCGTGTTCCAACCAGATCCCACCCCTCCCTCCTTTGTAAGTCAAATGGTAGGCCCCTAACTTGTGGTCTGGGTCATAGCATATGAGATCTTCTTACTATTTATAGACTTATCTTTTGGCCAAAAAAGCTTTTAGTCAATCAGAGCAGCATAGGACTTTCAGCAATGGCGAAGATTGTTAAATCGGTTGAAATACCTTGGAAGCGATTTCCAAGGAGACGCTTGGTAAGGGGTCGATTCTCATTGTATGGACCTTAGTGAAATCAGCGACTGATATCACGAGGAAGTTAAATCTGAAAATAGAATAAAAGTCTGACGTACGCGCGGTGCCACTGCAGGGTATTGGGGCTCCTGCTGTTGTCGATTTTTTTACTGTTTGGGCCAGAGACTGGGTCAGTGTTGGTTTGCATTGCATCGTGGGACTCTTATTGGGGACGAATTCTGCCCTAGTTTCTGCGCAAGGTCATAAAAAAGAGATATCATCTCCAATAATATACCCCAGCGAAATACGACACAACACCGACTCAGGATAAAGAGGAACCTGAACATGCCGATATGCAACGTAAAGATTTTAACGTCACTGTTTTAATTTCAATAGATTTTCCAAACGGACTTTGCAACTCAGACGTGTTTATGGAGAAGTGTCAAGAGAAGGAGTCGAATGCTTTGGACGAAGGTTGGTCAAAACTTGTATACTGCCTCGACAGTTTTGATTATCATTAAGTGCTTTTGATTGTCCAACTCTATTATTACACCGTATTGGCCATTTTGTAGTTGCCCGTTGGACTAGGTCGGGTAAGTGTCGTGTGGAATATACCACTTCCGTCTTCCAAAACCCCTCACTTTCAAAATGAGGCCAAGTACAAAACCTTTGTTGTGAAAACGAGTTTTATTTGCATGAGAATTTATTTTATTTTATTTTATTTATTCCTCCAATTCCTAGCTGATACATAGTTATGTAAATATAACGTGAAAAAAGTAATATAGTAACAGGTAAAGATTTACAAAGGAAAAAACGCGTAATAAGCACATTGTGAAAGCTAAAGGTATCGTCAACCCTTGCTAAGGAAAAGAATCCAGGGGCAAAAAGGCTGGGTGGAGTACTATTTATTTCGTAACAAAATTGACGAAAAAAAAACCTGATTTAATTTTCTCTGTCTTGCTGCAGATTTAGAAGATTCAAAAGGGCATGCGGACCAACTGAGTAATGTTGGAAGGCAAAACGCGGTGAAATTAACATCAGATTCGTCTTCTTTATCACAACCTTTCAGCACATGCGCGGGCGCTCTTCGGAAAGGATTTGAAACAGAAACACAACCTTGTGAAGAAAACACCTCATCTGTAGATATTATCGATACCAACGGGGGTGGGGATGAGGACAGTGATTTTGATCTCCCGACATTCGACTTAATATCCTCTTTAGGAATTTAAATGCATTGGAAAATGTCTGCTCGTAATTGTTTCTTCTGTAAATGTACGCTGGTCGAAATATCATAGGGATCGTTTTTGAAGAAAAAGTATGGTCCTGGGGGGTGCACTCAGTTTCTTTGAAGTCCCATAACTCGGGTTTTACGTGTCGTAGACAGAAACGGTTTTCGCTGTTTTACTCATCTTCTAAAGCTCTTTCAAATGATATAAGTTTGACTTTGAAATTAAAAACTTTATTTAACCCATTTTGGTGACGTCAGCTGTTGTGACGTCATAATTTGACATTTTGCGTCAAACAGAACTTAATATCATTTGGTCAACAATCGCAGTCTATCTGGCGAGTTTCGTCAAGAAATGAAAAGAAATGTAAAAGATACTTAAATTTAGCTTAATAATCCTTTTGAGGGGTGGTTTGGCCCCACCGTGTTTGTTCCATCGTTAGTTGACTTCAAGCCGATTAACATTGCACTGAAGACTTGTGAATGCGTCTATCTCTCCTTTTTTTTTGTTTGATTTATGTATAAAATTCTGGTTCTAAGGCCTGGGCTGACAGTCAAATCTCTCTCAAGGAGCACCTCCCTAAAGCGCACATTTATAGAGTTGATTCCTGCGGTTGTTCAATCATGCATATTATTGGTCTCTCACTAGTATTCGACAGAAACCTCTCAAAGACGGGCACATTACCATTGCCTGTTCCAACGGCGTTTCCTCAGAGAGAACTGACTGCGCACAACTATAAGATTTGGGTGAGCTTATAAAAGGCGGGCAAGACTGTCATGGAGATTCGATACGTCGTGTTATGTTTAGATGTTCAAAAGACTCATTCTTGTTCAACATGAAAGCACAATTAAGATAAAAGTACTGAACTGCAAGGGTGGCACTGCTTTAAGAAGGTATCGGCTGTGTTTTATTGTGTTGTGTGGTTTAATGGATAATTTTCAACATTTTTACGTGACGCGTCCTATTTGGTCTGTGAAAATGAGTGGCCAGTATCCAAAGAAAAGATCGGAGAGTGCGGATTGTATCCGGTGCGCGGGAGTTGAGATGGGGCATGAAGACGAGGGCTCTTGGTTGTGGCCGGTAAGTCCTTTGGTGACTACGCCTTGTCCCGTTCTGGCCCTGTTTTTAAGCAAACTTTCTCTGGCGGTTCAAATGTTAAACTTTTTAAACAAAAGTTAAAGACATACCGATTTCAGCCAGCGTATGATTTGTCTTGATCTTGTAATATTCTAATATTTAGTAATAATTTAGTTATATTTCATTACAAAATTTTATGTTTCAAATTAGCATGGTGTAAAGCGCTTCACAAGAATTTTTGGCGCTGAAGAGAATTTTATGTTTATTTATTATAACCGGAATTTCACAGTAGTCTGTCTTAATTCGGTTGAAAAGGAAAAAGAGGGAGGGATATTGGACTTAAAAGAGAGAAGTGATCTTCCTTGATAAAGGATAATGGCGCTGGAGATGGGTGGTGTTGAAAGGATTCAGTGTTGCAAAATTATCCTAGATATAGACGAATGTGATAAAAAAAGATTTGGAACGAACGCAACTTTTACGAATACAGAAGGATCTTTTAGATGTAGCTGCAATAATGGCTATTATGGAGACGAATTCAACTGCACAGGTATCTCAGTGTTTTATTCCGTTTTCTCGACAGAGATCTTATAAAGTCTCACATTCCCCAGATCAAGCGATTGTGGAAGAGGTGCAATGCCTCGATTAACTACAATTATTTCACCCAGACATCGATGGGTTGGTCCACCTTATTAGGTTTTGGCTACAACTCAACTAATTCAGAGACGCTGAATTGTAACAACAACAACATAACTTTATTGTAAGAATAAACTTAATTAATTACCCTGTCCCGCGGGTAGCAAAAGCTAATCTAGGCGGAACAGAAGAACAACTGAGGGTTAGGGTTTAACTCTTTTAAATAAATATTATTATATAAATAAATTTTTAATTCAGTGATATCATTACATAAAGACAGAGCCAAGGAAACGACAACGTTAGAGCTTCGAGAGAAAAGGCAGTGAAGCTTTGACCTAAACATAATTCTTTAGCCAGTCGAACATTTTTATGATGATAGGTGTTTCTATATAGTCATTATCTTGTACTAAAATATCTAAGAGAAGTCGGCGAACTTCTTTTTTAAATTCCTTCTTGGGTAGATTTCGCAAGCTACACAGTATCTCATTCCACAGATTAATTGTCAAGACCGGCTTTAACAAAATTACATGACCTTGTCACAATCATTCTCCGATCAAGGTTTTCCAAATTAAAATGACTGTAAAATGTTAAGTAAGGTATTCATCAAGAAAATATACGCTCGTGGAGTCTATGTGAGCTTGAAATGCGGGTAAAAATACAAAATACTTAAAAGCGAGTTAAACAAGCAGCAAGTGAGATACAAAAAGCATTTTATTTGTTTCTTTCGCGAAAAGGAGCCTAATAGTCACTCAAGTATACTGCATTCAGAGGGAAAACGTTTACTTTGAATGCTCCGACAGTAAACGCAGGTCTTAAAGGGTTGACAAAATTGTATTACACTAAAACAATAACATGCTAAATAGTTTTCTATCGCGCGTGTGAAAATTTAGAGGTCTTTAACCGCATCATGGATAACACAAATTGATGCGAAAGCTTCGTAATTACTTGTACACTTTCTTTTACTTTGAAGACCACGATTTGTAAAATTGTACTTTGAATGGTACTCCATTCAATAATCAGCCAACATACGGTAATAACACATTAGCAAGGGGGCTTGAGTATGGAAGCAACTACAAAGGGGATTGGTTGATTGGTACCTACGAGAATCGGTCCGGTCCCAATCGATAAGGCTTCGTCCCAATCACATGCCTAGCGGAATGCAAAAAGATGGTCCCCAATTCTCAATGACGTCACCCAGTTTTCAGATTACTGGAAAGTTCCTCACGTTCCTGATTGGAGCAGGCTGCTAGGATTATACAGTTCTAAATATTCGTGCTGAGCTTATTGTTGATGGGGAAGTAGTTCGCAAGGAGACACCGGCAGCGTGTAAAGAAGCTATGACAGAGAAAAGCTGGAATGTAACAGGTTACGCTGGTAAAAATGCCCAGTTGCGTTTGATTGGCCATTACTTAGGCTACTGGGGTCACATCAATTTTGATCACTTACAAGCTTGCCATAAACGTATTTCAGACACGGATTCTTGAGTTCTCTTGGTTAAGTATTAAACTTGAGAAGTTATGTAAGATTAAAAACATAGTACGAACTACTAGTAAATTTCTGTTCCTCTTTTCAAATCCCCCATTACATAAGTTTTTTGATTTAATTTTGCGGTTAGTTAGAATTTATAGTTCTCTTCGTTAATTTTTCTCTATCGTTATATCCATTTTTTAGGGCATTTAGAGTTTGATGTTTTGAATTAACTCAGTGGTATTTTCTTAAACATTCAAACGAAATTGACCGGCCTTATTCTCCTATGAAAAAACAATTGCAATGGGAGTCATTCCTCTCCCCGAACTAAATTACAAACTCAAAACGAAAGGAAGTTAACGGGCAACAGTGGTGTGCAATGATCTTCTACTCGACAATGTTTCGCAGAAATAATTCTGTTCTGGAGCCACGTGATCAGACCCTCGGAGCGAGAGAGAGAGAGAGAGAGAGAGACCCTGGTTAGGGACGAGTAGGAGAGAACCCTGGGAACGAGGTTGATCTCAAATGTCAACCGAATACAGCTGTTTAAAGTATCATCTTTTGCTCTATGTATATGCATGAAAGCCTTCAACTTGTATACGTAGTTTTTTACGTTTTTTTTTTTTTAGCGTCAAAATTAATAACAAAGCCTCTACATGATAAGCATTATCGAGCATTTTAGTGGAAAAAATGGAGCATTAAGGTGGAGCATTTTAGTGGGGAAACAAAAGCATAGTGTACAAAAGCTTAGCTTCCTTCAGGATAACAACGCACCGGCAGGAACGCCTTCCTTTTTGTTTGGTACAATGTGTGTGAGAATATGCCCGCCCAAATCTCCTTCTCTATAAATATCTCAAAGGATAACTAAAATCCTCACTCTGACCTGTTTAGGCATACAAAATCGACCCCAAAAAGAAAACAGAGAAGATTAGTAAAATGATAAAATCAAAAACCTTCTTAATTAATGGTAAGCTAGCGATACCGACATGTGCTTCAATGATTGATTCACACTCTTTTTTGCACAACAAAACATCAAAGAACGCTTAGAAAAAGCTAGAAACTGAAGACACGAAAAAAAAAGCCTCAAAATCTTGCTGAATTCATTTCAATACTTTCTTCTAGTTGCAACTCTCACCCTTACGTTGCAAGTCTTCGTGAGCGTTGCTCAAACTGTTAGTGAGTAAAGTGGAAACACGCCCCAAACTAACGCCAAACATTCTGGTATGGGAACGGAGGTAAGGTTATGGGAGGGGAGGGGAGGCACGGGGTACGGGGCTACGCAATTGGATGACCGGCAAGCTGAGCTTCCTAACAACTCCCATGAACTTCCTCCAATGGTCTTTCGAGACTCTGGACTTGTGTTCAAGTTGAACTATGCTGTTGCGACAAAAGTTGGTCAGTGGTCTCCTTGTCTTTGTCAGAAAACTTGTGCCTTACTAGATCCCATGGACGAAGTGGGGGGGGCGGGGGTGGGACTCAGGAAAAGAGGGATGTAAAGGGCTAATAATGAAATACCGTAAATCCTCTATTAAGTCCCCCGTGTGGCTTATTTATTTAAAGCATGTTTGAGGGGGGGGGGCTTGAGAGAGACGGAGGGCCAGGAGCCCGTGGGAGGGCAGATGGTATCCGTTATCGATCCATAAAGAACTAGAACTATAGTGGTGACACAAGACTAAAAAACTTGCAGTAGAATTCAGCAAACGCAAGATTTAGGACCTGGGGCTACATAACATGTATAGAGGGCAGAGCTCAAGAAAATCGATAGCGTTCTCTATTATACTAGTCAGACGCTTTTTTCCCATTTAACCCATTTATTGACCACATACTTAGTTGAAAATAAGAATTGTCACATGTATTCAAGCTTGTATTCTATGCTCTTGATGTGTAACAGTAATTGTGATCCAGAAAACTATTCAGAATGAACTCAATTGCTTAATTTGAAACTACAACAACAGGGAATTTATGGTTAGTTCTCCCTGATGAATTTTTTCTGATACCTTCTTCATAACTCTACAGGAGCATTTTGTGCAAGGACAAAGGCATTAAGGACTGACTGTAGCACAGTAATGACCTCCGTAGCACTTGAGTTTCCCAAGCGTGTGGTAACCATATTCATATGAAGCGCCTGTATCTCCAAATCTCAGCTGTAAAACTGGAAGGTCAGACTTTTCAGTAAGGAGACCGCTGTCCTCACGCCACACTTGATCATTCTTATCGCAGTTACATCCACGGCTGCTGTCTGCACATGTGTTGTTCACCCCGCATGCGCACTTGTAGAGATCCGCAGGAGTGGCCCCTCCCCAGTATGTCATTTTAACGTTGTCACGTGAGACCCACCATGAATCTGGGTTACCCATCCAGAGGATGGCAGCGTGATGACATTCGTACTTGATAAATTGCTCACAATGTGTAGAGATGTCCACAAGACCAAACAATTGACCATTCCTTGTCAGGCCGGTTCCTGCGTAATGAATATCACGCACATAGCTTCCTGGACTTTCATAGCCCTCGACCCGGGTCCTCTGTTCACTGTCATGACCAACAACTGTCACACCAACTCCGTTCTTGTCTGTCATGTTACAATGAACAGTGAATGGTTCGTAGCCTCCCTCTCCATCGGGGTCGATAACATACGATCCACTTGTAGCTTGTGGATTGTATAGTTTTATTTCACTGCAGGTTTTACCTAATTTGATTTGATAAATGAAAAAACACACACAATTACAATCTCAAAAGTGAATTTTGTAAATACAGTGTACATTGGTATAGTAATCTATTCAACAACATTCATATTCATGCTCAGTTGTATTAATAGAGCGTCTTCACTCACGTGACCAGTATCTATCAAATTTATTGGAACAGAAGAAAGTGTTTTAATAAGAAAAGAGTTCAACTCCCACAGGGCTGGTTTGAAACACCAACATGGCTGCCGTTTTATTGTTTTGGAACGCCAATATGGCCGCCGTGTCGTCATGTGAAAACGCTCTATAAGGCATGGGAAAATGATTGATCAGCGGACTAAGCCAAGCTGGGACATTAATACGACCCACGTGACTTTCTGGGTGGGAGGGTGGGTCGTTTACCCCTGTGTGACTCCGCTGAAAACTGAGCAAGAATAGATGATTTCCAGGCCAAATCAGTATTTATCATCAGGAGTTAACTGTTTGACTAGCCACGTTAAACCTGTTAATTTGGTGTATTTCAACTTCGCGTATCATTGTAAGTGTGGTGAATAGCTTAAGACAAGAAAAGGCATCTGATCATTTCGTCAAGCTTTTCTGCCATTTAAATTGTTTATCACACAAGGAGGGAAGAAAGATAATATTATAGAAAGACTCCAGCGTACATTGACGAGCTGTTAAAGTGCTTCCTACAGTGCTCCTAGTTTTGACCGCCGATTAAAGACTTTTTTAACATCTCGCATTTGGACCGCGCGGTTTGACTGTATGACTTTACGACGTCTTAATCCTTCCGACAGCCATTATTGTTAATGGGCTCCTGATATGCGCCAATACACACATGCGTATCTGAAAAATGTGGAAGTTTAATAAAATAAAATGGAAAAACAAAGCAATGAAGTTAAGCAAAATGCCTTATAATTTAAAAAAATAATTTCCTATGTTACTCCCATTAGCTCCAATCCAGGATTAAATTTTGTTTCATTTTTGTATTTTACCTTCCAATTTATTGCGAGATTAACATTTTGTGTTATCATTACTGTATCTCGGAGTAAAGGCTCGACAGTATTTTGTAAGATCGAGTTGCCTGTTCTTAGGCAAGAAAACCTTACTTAAAATTTGGTTTAATTCTGGGTTAAACGTAACAAACTTTCGTGGGACTGGGTCGCATTTCCCCCCGATTTGGCCACAGATGCGAACACGCAAAGGCAGTGTAGCTCTGGCCCTGAGTAAGGCTAATTTTGTTAGCCGAAATATTGGCCTCAAACAAATCAACCCTTTGCCGTATTGCCAGTCGTGCATTCAGTATAAAGACAAGAAAGAACCAGTCGGTTCTATTTACACGTTGAGTGGACATCTACATTCAAAGGATTTTACTGAAGTGGATTGGGTTCAGTTGGTGTATGTGGTTTATATCATCCCTTTTTACAAAGTTTTTTAGTCGCTTTTTGCAGCCAACGCTTCCAGGAGATAAAACATGTCCACTTCAGTTGCCCACTACGAAAACGTCACTTTAAAAAAGTGAATTCGCGCTGCTTCAAACTTTATCGCTCTTATTCCATCTCGTTCAATTCGTCAATTCTTGGCAAAATGTTTTGGAGTTGAATTCCAAAGGACTGTATCAAAGTTCAGGAAAAGAAAAAGAAAGTTGTTGTCTTGTGTTCCCGGCCTTGATAAATGAGGGGGGCGGGGAGGAACCAGGGTAGGTGGAGTAACTCGCCTGTCCATATTATCTTTCATTTTAATTTGATCACGTTTACATGTTAGGTGGGGTGACCCGCCACATGTTACCTCACCTACCTGGGGTCCCCCACCTACATGTACACAGGCCCTTAGGCGCTTTCATGTTGTAGTCGGGAGGCAACGACGGCAAAGAAATGTACCAAAAGGCGTGATGCACGTGCAAAGCGAGTTGTTGTTTTCCTAATCTATTAAAAACTATTGCTTTTCAGCCGTTCTCGTTGCTGTCGCCGTCATTTCTTGCAGTTTCAAAACGCTTAAAAATTTCTCCATGAAAGTAGCTTCCGCCCCCTCCTCACCCCCTAGCTAGTATGACTACCTGCTGCTGTTTCTTGTTCTCGGGTCTGCTTTTTGTCCTCGGGTCTGTTTTTTGTCCTCGGCCTTACTTTCTTTTCCCAGGCATAACTCACAGCCAGGAGACTAAGAACCACAATAAACAGCAGTTTCATTTTCTAGTCTTCTCTGACGACAGATTGATTTCAAAAGAAACTGAAAAACAAAACGAAGCATGTAATCAAAGTAGAAACTTCTAAAAAGATTGGTGATCAGACGCTCTTGCATCAAACTTAAGTCTGCTGAAGGATTGATGATTTTTGATTTTGTTACACGCAAACCAAAAGAATAAACTAAGGATTTTAGGATTTTTCCCGAGGAAAAAAAGACACCCTTCAAAACATTCTATAATATGTTTCTTTCTCATTTTCGAAAGATAACTTGACAACTTTTCTTCTTTAGACCCATATTGGGAACTTAAGATATAACTGTTCATGTACAAAAGATTTTACATTGCTTTCTATTAAAAAAGAATGTCCGCGGTAAATATCCATGGGGCTGGCTTGTTCAAAGCATTGTAGGTTACAACAACCTAGAGTTAGCGTGAAACTGGATTTTAGATATGAAACATTAAAAAAGCAAATTAAGCTTAATTCGTTTTTCTATAAGTTGAAGATTGGTTGCTCTAAGAAGAATACAGAAATTGTTTTTTCGAGAAAATCCTTTTGAACAACACAAAGACAAACCTGGTTCCCTTAATCGGCCTTTGAACCAACAGGACGCGAAAATAAAGAACAATAAGTTTTACAGACGTGTCCCTAAATTTCTATTTCATTCTTTTCTACCCCCGGAAAGAAACTATAATATTGTGTTAAATAAACGTTACCTGGAACTGGGTGCAAGATCTTTACTCAACTGAACAACATATACACCTCAACACATAAAGAACTCTAGTCAAACATTTCACTTACCGGAGAAGTTAGACCACAGAGGAGAAACAAGCTTGGACTTGTTAAATTCCCCGTTTTTCTCACCTGTATTTATGGGAATTTCGTTATGATTAATTCATAACTGACAACTCTAATAACATGTAGAAACCAAGTTTGCTAAGAGACCCTTAGATTTCAGTAACAATTTTTTTTGAAAATGAACATGATAAAAGGCACGATCTAATTAATTTATTTTGGGAAAGCTATTATTTCGTGGGACCTACCCGTTGAATCTCCATTAATTTTTATAATGGGTATAGAGCAAAAAAATGAATTCATCGTAACATTAACGACCATTAATTGAACTTTGTTGTAATAACTCATTGCTACCAAATGTGAAATATTCTTTGCAGAAACCAATTATTGTTCAAAATTCATTCAACGACCTTCTTTCCTATCGTATGGATTCCATTATAATAACTAAATTTTGAAAAAAGTAATATAAAAGATATAAAACAATTTTGCGACCCTCAGAGTTAAAATACAATTAACACTTACCTTGCCACTTACAATTCATTACCAAACCTCCTGCTGGCCACGGAAAAACAAGCATGTTTCTCAGAAACTATTCGGTTCAAAAAAGAACGTGTTTTTGTCAGAAACTAATTATTCCCTGGATACATGTAAGTTTGAAATTGTATGTGCTAATGGAAAATGAGCAAAACAACTATATCAGAAAACAAATTTAAAATATTAACATTAAATTGCTACGAAAAGACAAGAACGTTGCTCAGAAACTTTTCGGTTCAGAATAGCACGTGTTTTGGTCAGAAACGAATTATTCCCTGGAACGTTTATCTGACAACCTTTTTTCATTAAAGGCATATCAGTCTCAAAGAAATGATTTTAAAACCCTCTTCTAATAATATCTACAGAATAATTTTTCTAAAGAAGCTGTTGGCTTTTAAAAATCGTAGTTATTCCAAATACGGAATTTAGCTACCTGTACGCACGGTACGCACGTGCGTACCTGAAAAAGTCGAGGGTGAAAAAAATAGTAAAAAAAAATTAGGATACGAAAGTGAATAATGAAAAAAGGGTAAGATAGGTTAAACATAGTTATTTTACGTTCACGGTTTGGCTCAATTCATTTAACAATGGACTGTTAGATTTTTAGTTTTACTCCCGAATGTCGGCTTCCAAAAAAGATACGTTATTCATAGATAGACCGAATCTTCAATGATATATTTAGAGAAACAGCGAATTTAGAGAGGCGCAAATAGCCTGAGGCTGGATGGAATACCACGCGAGCAGAAGTTTCTCTCTTGCCGGGCTTGTGCTGTCTCGTAGTTGCTTTGTTTAATCCCCGTGAGAAATTCATTACCAAACCTCTGTAGAAGGCCTAAATGTAATAAACACCTCCTCCAGGCCATGGAAAAACAAGCATGTTTCTCAGAAACTATTCGGTTCAAAAAAGAACGTGTTTTTGTCAGAAACTAATTATTCCCTGGAACGTAACCGTTCAACGTTGAATCTCCTCTTATTATTATAATGGGCATAGCATCAAAGAGATGAATTTAAAACTTCCGATGATTTTTTTTAAAATTAAAGCAGCCCTAATAACGTCTACAGAATAATTTTCGAAAGAAACTATTGGCTTTTAAAAATTTTGGTACTTCAAGTACGGACTTTTCCTAACAAATGGGCCTGCTGCATTATAATATACTTTAGGTACCCGAGTGCAGTTATTTGATTACAAGGGAACATTAAATACCGTAATTGAATTTCGTTGTAATAAGTCATTGCTAAAAAATCTAAAAACTTGTCTAGAACCAAGATGCAAAATGAAATAGTTATTTGACTCGGAAGTGCTTAACCTAAAGTCAGGTTTCCCTTTAGAAATTTAGAAAAAAAAAAAAGAAAAAAAGAAATATATTGCCTGCCAAGTCAATACATTCCTGAAATATTCAAGGGCTGTAAAGATCCCCTAAGTCAAAACAAATAATAACTTGCCACACATTAATTGAAGGATGAGAAAAATTTCTCAAACAAAAGTAAACGTATCCGCAGTTGTTGATCATGGTTGATCTTGATGAACTGTGAGGCTGCAAAAGATTAATAAAGAATTTTGCAGGATACATGTAAGTTTGAAATTGTACGTGCCAATGGAAAACGAGCAAAACAACTATATCAGAAAACAAATTTAAAATATTAACATTAAATTGCTACGAAAAGACAAGAACGTTGCTCAGAAATTTTTCAGTTCAGAAAAGCACGTCTTTTGGTCAGAAAACTAATTATTCCCTGGAACGTTTATCTGACAACCTTTTTTCATTGAAGGCATATCAGTCTCAAAGAAATGAATTTAAAACCCTCCTCTAATAATATCTACAGAATAATAATAATTTATTTTCAATAACAATTTTTTTCGTAGTTATTTCAAATACGGAATTTTCTTAATAAATATATGTTATTCACAGGCTGGGAGGTCCGTATTGGGAGAAACTGTGCCCGAGGTCTTGAGTACCACCTGAGGCCATAGGCCGAGGGCGATACTCAGACCGAGGGCACAGTTTCTCCCAATAAGGACCGACCTAGGCCAGTGAATAACATTTTTATTTTTTTCCCACTGAGACTTGAAAGTTTCAGGAAAAGTTTCCTTCACTCTCCAACCTATGTGTGTTGAAGTAGGACGCGTTTATGTTGATGAAGTGCGCGATCGATTGAAAACCCAAACAAAACATTTCAACATGACTTTTAGCTCAGTATTTTAATATTATGGCACTTACTGATCTCTTTTAGAATAAAAAAAGGTTTTTAGTTCAATCGAGCGGGATGAAATCTGCACAAATGAGCTAATTACAATCGAATATTAGAAGGCGATGTGAGTAACAAGTTATAAACAAAGAATAAAAACGGCGATAACCGACTACTGGAAAAGTGATTCGTGTTGTTTATTTATAATTTTAATGACAGACGTTCCATTTCGGATGAAGTTACCTTTAAGGTGGGGTACAAAGATCAAAGATAACCTGTGGACACAGAACAAGGTAGAGGTCGCATCTTTTACAGGGGTGATAAGGATTTCAGTCTCGAACCATTGTTCAGTTCAAATGTCGACATCTCGCGCAGTTTACGTCCTTGTGAAATCCTTTTTCTTTCAGGGGCTCCTAGCTTGCGTAGCAAGCGTTTCCGTTTGGTTTCCAAGCAAAGAAAGACTGAGGAACGGAATTTTCGGTCGTCCCTCGTTCTTTGCTCCTAAACCGCACGCAAACCCTTTCCATTCAGGCTAAGGGGCTTCCAACGGGTAATTTCGGTAAAATCTCTGTTCGAAAGGAGGGTCGGCCAGAATTTTTGCTCATGCGGCTCTCCATTTTTGCCCTAAAAAGGTCACCTAGAATTTTCGGGAGCCTTTTTTTCTGGCTGAAATTTTCGAAAAGGTAAGTTTTGATCCCTATAATTTTCGGATCACTAGACTTTCAGCTAGGAAATCCGAACAGATGAAAAATTTTTAGGGAATAAAAACATGCCTATATCTACAGTTTAAATGCTAAAATACGTTTAACAATGCAATGTTAAGTGGTTTTGAACTATATTCTCGTTGGGTGCCCCTGTTGTTTTAATTTGTTTTCTTGCTTGCCCCATGGCAAAAGGATGACTGTGCCTTACACATGTTACTCTTTACTAGCTCATTTTGCAAGATGATCAGATTCAAGGATATTGAGTTTTGATGAAAGGAAAAATTTTTTCTATGGTCCCGATTATTTTAAAATCAAATATGCTTTGCATTTCGACGCAAAACAATGGCTATTACTTATTATTAATAATAAAATCAACGTTCACAGTTAAATATTGTCCTTTTGAACTTTCATCACGACAGCAAAATGTCGGCGGAAATTTCCACCGACGTGTGTACTCCAAGTGAGAAAAAATGGTGGAAAAATTGAACGAAATTTTTAGTCTGGTAATAAAATGTCGGTGAAAATTTTCGTCGACTTTTTGAGTTTGCTGGGAAAATGTCGACGAAAATTTTCCAAACCACGTTTTACAGATAGTAAAATGTCGATGAAAATTTTCGTCGACGTTGAAGTTCAAGATGTCGAATTCCTATAGTTTTGCAACACAAAACTATACCTTGTCAAACTTTTTGCCAGCCTGTTTTGAAGTATGGTAAAAGCAGAGTTTTTTTGCCCTATATCTCTATTATCTCATCGTGTTCAATACAGGAGAGAGCAAGTTAATGACAATCTTTTCCAAAACACTTTAAGAATGAAAACATTTGCCTCATTCAGCTCAAATTTTCCAGGGAGGGATAATATTTGGTAAAATATTCAATTATTTGCGAGTTTTTATCGTTTTAGAATATCGCGTTTTGTTTTAGAACGTGTCAGTAATAAGCTTTTCATGCACAAACAAATATTAACAGAGTGCTTTTTGAGAGTGGCACATCTTGTCTCCAAACTTGATGTCCCTCGGAAAACACTTATCTCATGGACATTTCGACCTTTTTACTAATTTAACTTAGAAAACTCAATCATTTTATGTTGACACCAGCTTTTAAGAGTAGGAAGCCTCCGTTCCAATTGCAACCTACGCTTAATCATTAAAAAAATATATTAGCCACGCAAGCAAATAAATAGAGAACTGCTGAGAAATAGGTGTTGTGAAGTATTTTGAAAGTTATTTTTAAGACGAATCTATCTTATCTTTTAAGTTTTGTTTTTTAAGTCTTGTTTTTGCCCACGTACTGTTTTCCTAATTTGATCTTTTGTGTTTACTTGTAGTTAAATTTATGCTCAGCTCGCGAATTTACTTGTTGCCATAATAGGAATGTTATTCGCTTGGCATTGTCCGGTTTTTTTAGAGGTGGTCGTGTTTGTGGTGTTCTGACCTTTGTTCTTTGGTACTTACCAGTTGCGGCTGTGCGTAGGCTAGTCTATTCCCTAACAATGGCAAACCTGTTGCAATGTTAGCGATAAGATATACAATAGAAACTCTTCCGGTCAGCTAACCCAAACATGTCCAGCTTTGGCTAAATTAAAACCGCTACCATACTTCAACTAGTTAGTAGGAGAAGTAGAGATTAGTGGAGAAGTTGGTAGAACTGAGAAAGTTGCTTAGTAAGTAGAAGTTGTAAGAAGATTAAGAAGAATAAAGGCCAAGATGTAAATCAGATTCCTGGTACCTCATCGTGTAGCAAGCAAGTTGCTCGAACACACCCCCACATAGGTTTTGGGGGGAGACTCGGAATGGTCAAGGTGTAAGGACTGTTTTTTTGGTGCTCCGCCATTTGGCGTGTTAATCCTTGCAATTTGATGCCTCCGAAAAGGAAAGACAGGCCCACATCGTCTTCCTTGGACGCCGTTTCGCCCGAAGAGGAAAAAAGCAGAGAAGCCAATCCATTTACGAGTGAAAGTGAAACAGGTGTACCAAGCGAAATTGTTAACATTAAGTCCGCAGATCATTTCAAAAAATTCTTATTAGAGTATTTTAGTCAATGATGAATTTTAATATTGCATGATGATCGATGCTGTGGACTTTCTTTTTTTATTTTATTACTTTTAATTTTATATCATTTTATTTAGGCGTCTTGCGTCTTGCGTGATGGTAACCCCGTTACAGGACCATAAATTTTTGAATAAAGGTTGTATAAAGGGGACGAGGTACTAACAGCGCTATCAATGGCGGACGGTCTTAGGAAAAAAGTGGACATGATATGAAGCAAATTAAGAAAGCTAGACAGCATTCTGACAGAAACGCGTCTACATAATCTGCACAGATCAATGGCATCTCTCGAACAATCTTTTACCGTTATGGAGAAAGACGTACAGAACCTGAAAGATAAGACGGGGAAAACGAACACGAAGGTAAACGATCTTGAAAAAAGTGTTGAGTTCCATGATCAGGACATTAGCGATTTACAAAAGATCTTAAAAAAGTTCAGCATGAAGCCGACGAGCTCAAAATGCAACTCTTATACCAGGGACATTACAGTAGAAGGGAGAATCTCATGTTTGTTAGAAACGAAGAAAATGGTACACCGTTCGACGACGTGGAAAATACAAAGGAAGTGACTTATGATTTTCTGCAAAGAGAGCTTAGCTTTGAGAATGCCCAAAGTAGATTCGAATTTCAGCGGATTCACCGAGTGGGAAAAAGAACAGGTAAGAAGCCCTGTCCTATTATCGTAAGATTTCTCCGATATTCCGATCGGGAAGACGTCCTACCGCGTGCAAAAACATCACTCGAAGGGAAAGATTACGGTGTTTTTGAGGAAATGCCGAAGGAACTTTATCAACTAAGAAACGCCCAAATGAAGAAACTTCAAAACGCAAAACATCATCAAGGCAGCACAGCCTATTTCAGCAGGAAGTATCCGGAAAAATTATTTATAGACGGTAACTACATTCCTCGAAATTGATTTAATATTGATTTTCTTTCTTTCTTCCAACATGCATGTGAGCTGATATGGAATTTTTTCCCTTCATACGGCAATATGTTATATTCTGGTAAGGCCTAGTGTCACCCAGTGCGCGTCTTTTTACAATAGGGTTACACCTTTAATTTTCTTTAGTCATTGTTGTCGGCACTTTGTTAGAGAGGTAAAATTACCTCGTTGAACATTTTTGGATTTAAAACTCAAGGGTATAGTTGATGGGAAAATAGAAAGTCGGGGTAATTGTTTTGGTCACGTGGTACAAATTCACGTTTGCTGTTTGCCGTAAACGTGATGCTCAGTCGAGACCTTTAGCATTTGGTTTTTCATGGGAAACCGCAAACTGCAGTTTGCAGTTATGCGTTTACAGTATCACGTTGCTGGGATTTCATAATTTTTTTCAAGGTGTTCCTTGTTTAGTTCCGCCATGTTGTTTTTCGTCAAGTCAAACTGCATCACTTTTATGGCCAAAAAACTAGGGATAATTCGCTTTTTCGAGTTCAAAAATCCAACAAGCACATCGTTGACGGATAAAGAGAGCTACTTCTGCTTTTAAACGTAAGGCTGTACAATTTTTCGTAGCAAAAAACCTTGTCGTAAGTCACTTACGGCTGGATGCCCTTCCTGCCGTTCAACGTAAACTGCAAACTGCCTTTTTCGCTGCTGCTACCTTGAAAGGGATTACAAAATGATTTTAGGTCAAAATCTGGAATTTTCTAAAAATTTGGAGTAACGTCGAAATAGATCCGAAATGATGCCTACAATAAGTATGTTTCAGGTCGCTGAAAAAGTCCAAAAAGAGGACTAACTTTCGATTTTGGGTGTGGTTTTTGGGGGTTTTGACAGGGTCAACCGATGTTTTGGCGGGAACTCTAGTGCCGCGAGGATTCTGGGAACGAGAACCCATTGTTGTGCAATGGAAGCCATGATCATCGACGGCAAAATGAGGAGAAAATGCTAAAGTTTGTGGTCAAAACTTCCTGAAAATGGACTACTCTATAACTGCTACCAGTGGTAATGTTACGTTCCTCGCTCTGTGGCATTTTTGAGCAAAATCATTCATCGGCATGGCTGCAAATCACTGGAATCTTGACGACGTTTTACGCTGTGTACAGCCACGTCCTGGCTTTAAAGTTTAAAGGATTCGGATTTATGCTTACAGGTAAGCTTTTATTTATTTCCCCTTATTTATAAAGAAAATCTTGAGTTATCTTGCTCTCAGAAGAGTATTCCTTGTCTGAAAGTTTAGTCTCAGTAAACATGGAATGTTTGTTTTCGTAATTAATTCAGTTGGTAAGTGCCAGGCCAAGAGGTGCTGGAACCCTTAGTCACTTTAACAAAGGCTATGTAAACTTATGTATGTATGGTATATGGATGTAAATTAATGCTTGAAGCGGGTAATTTAAAGTGAAATTGTTACAAGCTTTAAACTCCTGAACTTTCATCAATCTTAAATTTGATGTTTTTTGCAATATTTCTGTTTGTATGGAATTTCCAGGACAACACATTCATAAGCTGAATATTACAGTCATATCGTCATGTACAAATGTATGCTCATATCTGATCACCTGCTACATTTAACAATAACTCTTATGCTTCTTTCATGCTCTCCGAACTTCCCGCATACTCAGTATCTTGACATATATACACTGATGAATGCACTGATTATTAGTGCATGCATCAGTGTATATTCAACAATTATTCTTTGAAATCGAGGTGAGTAGTGGCTGAATATTTACCAAACTGCGAAAGTGGCGAGGTAAATATTCCCAAAGCCACTATTCTCCGAGATTGAAAAGAATAATCGTTTTAGTATATACACAAGAAGTGATCTCAACAAAATCAGAGAGGAAACCATTAAAAAGTACGATTTGATTGACAGATTAAATCACGCGTATGTTTAAAAATAGATCTATGCAGAATTTTTAAACATGGCAATTCACAAGTTTATCGCGTCGCAAGCAAGAGTGTAATGGTTAAATGAAACCGTTAAAAGTTTGAATTGTCTCCTTACCTAAGAAGAAAAGTAGGGCTTTGTTGTTTTCTGTTGACTCGCCGAGTTTATAGCCAAAAAGGTTTTTTGTGTCGTTCTTCGCGTTAAGTGCTGACAAACATGGCGGCTCGGTTTCTCAGGGAAAGACGTCGTCTTCTTGTAGCATTCTTTTCCTATTTACTTGCAACTTAGAATTTCTGCAAACATTTGCTTTCAAATTTACATGTGTTTGTCATAAATAAACTTCGATTTCTGGGCCAAATGTTTCTTGTTAGAAAACGGTGAGTTCACGAAATGGCTTCTTCTACGCGAATAAACAGGAGTTGTAAACAATCTATCAAGCACAAAACTCAGCTACAGTAAATGGAAAAACGCCATTTTGAAACCTTTGAAGTCGTTTCTTGCCTTAAAAAAAGTCAACCCTAGGATTTTGTCGTCTTTTAAAAGATCATTCTCTAAAAAAATGGGAAAAACACCGAGCCCACACATTATCCGCTCGCTAGGAGGTGAATATTGTTGAATAGTTCGAGATAGCAAACCAATCAGATTGCTTAAATCACCAAGATCACTTAGTGTGTATATACTAAATGTCAAGATAATGAGTACGCAGGAAGTGTGGAGAGCATGAAAGAGGCATAAGAGTTATGCTAAGAGCAACTTCATCCTCTTGAGTGCTCTCTAAACTTCCCAAGTGCTCAATATCTCGACAAACACATGCCTGAAGCATCTACTAATTGTTTTATAACATTATCAAAGTGACCTATGTAGCAGTTAATATGTAATATGATCTCTGTAACTGCCTTTATCAGTTTTATACACACTTACAACATAAGCATGAAAGTGAGGCATAAGAGCCACCACATTTCCCGCAAACTTCAAACAAAGTAAACAGGGTGATGAAAACAAGAATGATTTCAACACAAGACATTTATTGCCATATAATATTGTGTACAAGTTTTTGGGACACAGTTAACCAAAAATACTACCAATTAATTCTATTAATTTGGTGTGCCACGACTAGTATTTTTGCTAAATCAGTGATAAAGAGAAGTATAGTGTTTTCGTTGCCTGGAAGTGTGGTGAGGTTGTGAGTGTCACAAAACATCAATATTGGCGTTGTGCGGAGCTGTAGGTGCGATGAGTAGTGGATGTTAGACCCTGATGGAAATAAAGAATGATCTTTTAAACAATACTTGAAGCTTGCTAAGTCCAAGAAAGGTACTGGGGTGAATAAGGCCGCCACATAAAGAACCAGTTCTTGAAATTGGCCCACCTGCAATTGAGATAAAGCAACAGCAGGTGAGTTTTTGAGCCTGGGTATGTGCACTGCAGCAATAACTATATTAAATTTGCAACAAACATAGAAAAGACAGTGAATTAGCGACATTATATGATGACATCGGCTGGTGCCAGAATTGAGAATGTGAACAACAGACTGATTGTTGCAATGAAAAATAATCTTGCGGGATTGTAAAAACATGGACCATATTGTCACAGCAACCTTGATAGCAAATAGTTCTTTAAATGTAATAGAGCGCCGTGCAGGAATGCCAACGTAGTTGAAGGACGCAGAAAGCCATGAATGATCAAACAGACCGCCAAATGAGGTGTTACAGGCATGGGTGTACAAATGTACACATGCACTTGTAAGCCACTGTTCATCGTGCAGTGTTGTAGAAGAAACTGCAGCCGTTCCAAGCTAATTGTAAGAATTTTAACCACCAACAAATGTCTTTAAGGGAGCACTTGGTTAAGCGGATGTGATGACTAGGGTGACGCGCTGAATCCAACAAATCAATCAGTCGCCATAAAAATGTTCTCCCTGGGCGGCAAACGGTTCCCCTATAAGCGATTGGAGTTGTCGCTTCGTGCATGATTTGCAAGAGTGCCAATTCAGGAGTAAATCAATGATTTCCTGAAGGTGAGACTCACAATCCCTAACAGTTCAAGACAAGTGCAAGGACCCATAGTCTTGGATGGGTTAGTGGTAAAGCCTGGGTCACTACAGGCATGAAGCATGGTCTGAAGATTACTCGAACACACTGGATCAGGCGCCGGGGGGTCCACATGTCAAGAAATTATCCAAGTACAATGTAATGCCACACAGGAAAAACACTGCAAGAATACATGATATCGGCTAAGGAATAGGCGAATTTTAGGAATAATGAGGGCAAAGAGGGCAAGCCGAACGGAAGATAAGCATCTACAAAATACGCAGTAGTTATGGAGTTGTCAATTTCAATAGGCCATTAAGAGCCTAAGAGTTGCCAGTCAGCAGGGTGAACTAAGATGTGACGGAATGCGTCCAATAAGTCAAGTTTACTCATCAAAGCACCTTGACCGAAACTCTTAAGAGGAGCAATGGCAGTATCGAGGGTGTCGTAGGTGCAGGAAAATAAATCCTTAGGAATGGAATCATTGATTGAGTGACCCGCGGGCCACCAAAGATCGTGAATGATACACCATTTAACGGGTTTCGAGCGCTTTTTGGGAATAGCGCCCATCGGTGATCTGACAAATTTTTCGACGGAAGGGGTGAGAAATGGACCGATCTTGCCTCCAAAACCAAGCTCGCGTTCAAGTTCTAGTGCAGTGGATGTAATATTCCATATGGCCGATAAATGGTCGGGCGAAATGCGGGAAGTTCTGGGGTCAGTGTACCCGATACGCTCGCGATGTTCGATATCATTGATTAAATCGTCAATAAATGAGAGATCAAAGAAATCATGCAGGGAAGTCCTCCAAGTGGAAGGGTTAAATGGAGAGTTAAGAACTGGAAGTGAGTTTGCAGTCGGCCAATTGCGTGGTCCCTCCGACAAGCCTTACAAACATGGGCTCGTTTACAGTCTTTTCCTTGTTAACATGCTTTTTGCGTGTACAAATTGCATCCTTCGAGGCTGTTTTGGAACCACTTTGCAAATTTCCATTGAGACATTGCTGAGGTGCTCGCTTTCGACAACTCTTTACTCTCCAGCGTTTGTTACGTACGAAAGGAACAATCTCATACCAGATGATGGTCCGACTTACAATGTTGGCAGGAGGTGCCCTCTGCACGAACTGCAGAGGAATCGAGGATAGTGGTGTATAGGGTGGAATCAATTTGGTCAAGCCGTTTAGTCGTGCCGGACAGACTCATTTGAAATTAAAGGTCAAAATCGTAAACTGCCTTCCAGCGAAATTTCCAGTTAGCCTTTTGGATAATGCAGCGATATTGAGCAAGCTCCGCATTGCTGGATTTGTTAAGTATGTTTTTTCGTGCGCGGACCAAGCTTCGAGCCAATGGTCAAAAGATTCAATAGTTGCCGGCTTTTTATTGTTGGTCTCATCGCCTGTAGTAGTGGCTGGTGGGGGCGATAGAGTGATTAAATCTACGTATATCAGGGCTTCTGATAATTCGCAGAAAAAAAAGTCAAATTTCGCTGGATTTTTGGGGACAAAATCGCGGAAAAATCGGTCGATTTGGCGGGAATTCTCAGGGTAAACTTGGCCGGAAAGCAATCGGTAAACAAACGGCAGATTTTGTGGTTATTTTCAGGGCAAATTTCGCAAGAAATCGATCGGTTTTGCGCTGATCAGATCAGCGTTTTTAATGTTTTTCTAACAGAGGACATCATTTGCTCTTTCAACAACAATACACTCTAGAAATGAACCAATGGCAAAGCCTTTAACATCATGGCTAGTGCCCAGTTTTTCGCAACATAATCTACGCCTGGTAGTTTCGGAATGTTGTTCATAAATTTGCGAGCTTACGGCAAGTAGATACCCCCAGTAGCTGAGACAAGTTTCAAAATTGCTGTACAGACATGCATTTGATAAGATTTCTACCGAATTTTGCGATATTTTGCGTGTTTTTGTGAATTTCGCAGGATTTCGCGGATTTACCTGAATTTCGTGGCTCCGTGACTGCGCGAAACATCAGAAGCCTTGGTATATGTATTTATTCATTATTACCTGATGGAAGTGTGATGCCGGGCGTTGTTGCAGCGAGAGGACTCGCGAGATCCCTTGCCCAGATGTGTAATTTCGTCTTTGAGAGCAGTCCGTTCCGGCAGTATTTTGCCTATCTCAGTGGTTAGAGAGCAATCTAACTGCTTGTAGTAGTTCAGCAGTTGGTTGGACAGGGTTGCATTGTGCACTAATCGGAGACACTTTAGCGGTGTCAATGGCTTCAGCGCCGTCCTCACTTTCCTTTCTACCTGGCCTGGTGCAGAACTTATTCAACAGGCCAAAATGGGCAGGAGCAGCTAATTTGCTACCAGGACAGAGACGCTTGCGAGAGTTCTTTTTAGAGGACATAATAACAAACAAGACGACCAGCATGGATGTGATCTATGTAAAGCAATTGATACAAAATGCATGACTGAAACCAGATCCTATCGTGCCACTCCGATTAACCTATCTTAATTACATTAACATCACCAAAACAGATATTACCTGATAATAAGTGAAAAGCAAAGAGAAAAGAAAAGAAAAAATATGTGTAATAAAGTCAAAAGCAAGAAAGACAAATTTGTTCAATGCAACGGTGAAAGAAGCTAAGGTTAAGGATTTTGCAATTTTATTTCTTGCGTTATCATGGTTTCATCAAGGTAATCATAAAAAATTGTCTTTTGATATTTCAAAGAGCACACTGATTAATTTTCGCTGAAGCATTTTTTTACATACATTGTATCTCTTAGTGGTATCTCATTCCATAATTTTTATAAAAATTGGATCGGATTGTCTTAGTTTTTCAAGATTAAATTTTTCGATGTAAAAATTATATTTGGAGGATGATCTTGTGTCATAAGCATGAATAGATGATGTCTATGGAGCGGTATAAGGTCAAAAATAACTCGATGTCTATTTTCTATGCTGCCTTGTCTACTTGTTCTGTTGTCTTGCCGATTTGTCATGATGTGGTCTTGTCCACTTGGTCTGTCATCTTGCCTATTTGTCCTGTCGTCTTGTCTACTTGTTCTGTTGACTTGCCGATTTGTCATGTTGTCTTGTCCACTTGGTCTGTCGTCTTGCTGATTTGTTACTGTGTCATCTTGTCGCATTACGGAATGGCGCCTATAGATCTGCGTTGCCTGCATAAACGCAGGCCCAATGGCTATTTGTGCACTCACCAAGGATGCCAACGCATGTTGGTCCTTTGATTCAAGACTGAAGTGTTAGCGTGTTGTTTCCATGATGCAAAGGTAATTTTATTAACTTAAGCAAAAAATCAATGGATCAAAGCTTTTCACACTACTCTCTGTTTTATTAGGAAATGCAATTGCTCAACTTTATAATTATGTTGACTTAATAACATTTTTTAACGATTAAAGCCAGCAGAATGTATAGAATGCCAGAAACACAAACGGGACGTGCAATGGTTTCGAACTTTGCTTGGAGTTGTTTTTTTTATCAGTATGCAAATCACCTGCCCTGTCGCTTACTTTGCATCAAACGGAAATATGACTTTTTTAACACTTTTCGATTTGTTTCCTCTCATTTTATATTATTTTTGTGCTAGCTGAATTCTTTTATATGCCATGGCGATTCATATCTATTTTGCTTCCCTTACACTTATGCAAATTACCCTTCATCTGGCAGATTTCACTGGAGACAAAAATGTCACCTTCGATTTCTCAGATGCTTGCCTCTTTGGGCACCCTTTTTATTTGACTATCAAGATTTTATAAGCTTAGCTTCAGACTTTTCATTTCAACATTTTAATGCGGAAAAAATTCTGTAACTGATTAAGTTATGCAACACCCTTTAAGAGCACATAACTTGATCTTCCTGATACCTTTTGTTCTTCTATTATCTCCATAATAATAAAGATGTTTCACCAATTTCCATCAACAAATAATAGAGACATTTGATTGACAGACAAATTTGCATTTACCAGCAAATGTTTCTATAGGTCGAGATTCCATAATGCTATTTGTCATGTAATCTTGTCTACTCATCATGTCGTCTTGTCGCTTGTGGTGTTGTCTTGTCTACTTGTCATGTCATGTTTCAGGCATATCCTATTAAAAAAAGCTGAACTGGACTCTGGACTCTGGACTCTGGACCCTGGTCTCAGGACCTCCCTCCTAAACAAAAAAATGTAAAAAATTACTCCAAATTACCCTCTCCTGCCACCTTTTAAAATTTTGTAGGAAAAGAAACAGAAATAATGTTTTTGTGGTCGAACACGCATGAACATGAGGGACATAGACAGGTCTAAAAAGCATTTACCCCATATAGCGAGGTTTTACCGGTTCTTATTTACACCAGGTTGAAGAAAGACAAAAAAAATCTTTGTACAAGTTTCCGGTCCTGTAGCATGTTTCTTTTCGAAATACGGCAATTTGAACTTCTGAGTTTTCACAGTGCATGACACCATAATATAGGAATGCTGTCTCGTTGAGAAAAGTCTCTCCTCTTGATTTTCAGCAGTATAACCATTTCAAGTTTTAGAAGGTATGTTTATACACACGTATGCTAGTTCTCGAGTGAAAAGAAATAACTTTTATAGAAAAAATGAACTCCGGATGTTTTTGTTGATTTCCTGCGGCCATATTAGTGCACCAAAGCGGTACACCAATATGGCGTCTCCATACAAAGCTCTACAAAGTTGCGTGAAACATTTTGGCAAACAACTCAGAAACTGTGGGCCACAAAGACCTGAGACTTGGACAAATTGTTTGTATACATGCATTAGTCTTTTATAACATTTCATTTTCTTGACTTCTTCCACTGAACAGTTCCCAATTTATTATTTTTTTTGCAAACTTAGGAGTTTGAACTTATTTAAAACATTTAATACATTTTTTCGACTTCTTTTAGTCCCTGATCCATGAACAGCCTTAAAAAACATAGTTTCTTGTTTCCTTTTTGTTTACTAAAAAATTGGGGGGATTGTTTATCTTGTGGTGGGAGGGGGGGAATGTCTATGTCCCCATAAAACGTTATTCTCTTTTCTCTTTCTTTTTGATACAAAATTTTAAAAGGTGGCAGGGAGGGTGATTTTGGAGTTATTTTTTCAGGGTAATTTTTTTTTGGTGGGGGGAGGTCCTGAGTCCAGGGTCAAGAGTCCAGTGCACCGTCCAGTCCAGGTTTAGGATATTCCCAAAAGATGACATGACAAGTAGACAAGGCGACACGACAGAACAAGGCGACACGACAGAACAAGGCGACACGACAAGGAGACAAATCTGTTCTGGTATTTTCAAATTAATCCTCATGATACTTATACAAGAACACCCAACAGAGTATGACGTCCAGAAAACTTTAAAACTGCACAAAAATTAATATTAATTAAAATCGAGTAGTTGTATGTGAAGACATGCAAATAAAATTAGGCAAAGAATGGCAATCGATTTGTGCGATTTAGTGAACATTTTAGACAAAATTGTCCTCTCAAAACACTAGAAATAGCTTTTCAGAGCTTTTCTGATTTCAAAATTTTTGTGGGGGAAAAAACCCCAGACCAGCCAAGTGGCTACCTAATCGGCGCTTCTGTGATTCGTTGGTGCCGGATTGAAAAATATCCCCATTCTGCATATTTAAAAAGTTGGACAGTCTGATTTCATCAGTAAAGAGGTGGTTTGGTAGATTGTTCCAGTCTTTGATGATTTTCACAAGAAGGAGTACTTAAGGGAGTTAACTTTAACTGATTTCGTTTGCATCTTGTATGGATGGTTGGCTCTAGTGTTTTCACTTTTACGGTCCTCAAAGTAGCCATTAAAGTCTAGGCCATTTAGTCTTAACACTGTCTTGTAGCATTCCACAAGAGACAGGCATTCTCTTCAATGTTGAAGTGTGTTTCAGTGAAGAGATAAACATTGTTCTTTGCATGAAATCATGCTTGGTCTTTTCTCAATGCTCCTATTGTTGGGACGATCATTACGAGGCACAGCAGCACAGCATTTGTAAGAACTATTTTTGCCGTAGTTGTAGTGTGCGCTTCTACCACTTTATACAGTTTAATTGTGATGTAACTCTTAGGCTTCACTTTCATGCTTGCATTGTAAGTGTGTATTGTGTGCACACAAGCCTGCTCCCTCTTTGAAACACATTGCTATTTCAATTTGCCTATTCCATTTGTAATTTAGTGCTTTCTGATGAAATTTGTTTGATGTATTCTTCTTTACTCTTCGGGTTCTGGTTCCTGAAAGCCTGATTAGTGATAACCCAGGATTAAAATTTTGTTCCACTTTTTGTATTTACCTCCCTATGCATTGTTTAGAGAAACAATTTGTGTTACCATTACTGTATCTCAGAGTGAAGGCTCAACAGTATTTTGTAAGCTTGAGTTACATGGTCATAGACAAGAAAAATGCTTAAAATTTGGCTTAATCTTGGGTTAAATTTGCAATGTAACCTTCTTTCGAGGAACCGGGCCCATGAGCATAATGAGATAAGCAGAGAATTGACCTAAAACCAAAATGTTTGTGACATTCAGTGTCCTTAAAGTATTTTTAATAGTTAATTAGGAGCTTTTTTGCACCATTTTTCCTCACTGTTATATTTTGTCCATTTTTATAGGCTTTTGGCATTTATAGTTCCTTCATGTTTAAAGTGGTGAGGTTTGCGTGAAAACATGGTACACTGAGAGGAGATATCTCAGGTTAGTATTACAGTTTTACTGTAAAAGAATGATTATTAACTTTAAAATGCATCTGATCTGTACCTTAATGGAAACCATCAGAGGACATCTGGCAACCTGTCTTGCTACAATGACTGTACAGAATAAAGTCACCATAATTATTATAGTGACTTTATTGCCAACGAGCAGCCTCGCGAGGCTGCAAGGAGGCAGCTAATAGAGCCGTGCGTGATTGTTCCAGGGGCAGAAAAAATCTTAAATCGATGTAACATAGAGTAATGGAAGGCAACCATGACATAATGCAGGACAGAGAATGCATTGCTTTCGAGCGAACACGTGATACAGATCAGAGAATCCATGAGTCATGTGCGTGTTTGTGAGTCCCGTGCTCATCCCGTCTTCAACCAATCGTCGGGTGGATCATTTTCATCCTACGTGATTTCTGTCACATTTGCCCGCTGGAATTTTTTATTGCATACAGCTAAGAAAAATAATAACACGGCAAAATTTTTTGTGTCTTTGAAAAAAAATAATTCGGAAGGCTTCATTGGCTCACCATAAATTTTGTTAGCTTTAAAAAGATACCAAATACAAGTCTCTACGTTGAATATTTGCGGACTTAAATATGATTTTTCGAGGATTTTAAGTTTGCTTATCAGACCACTAAATTTTACGTAAGTGACTTGTCCACAACTTCAGACAAATACACGAACTTCAATATCTCGAAAAATTTGCTGCATAAAGTCGGGATTTCAAATTCTTTATGTAGTAGAACAGTTTAGTTCACTATTTTCAAACGACAAGTTAAAGCAAGGGGCACACATACACCAAACCCTTGATCTGCCTTCCCCGCGCATGTCGTGGTATGGCTGCTGTGCGGTTCCCAGCCAACAGCTCCCACATGTGTTGTGTGGAACTGGCACTTAAAGGACTCGCCGCTGCAGTAAAGGGTCTTTGTACACAGGTGTCCCCGGTCACTGACCGATGGCCATGCCATGCTGTTGAGCCCCAGTATGAGCAAAACCGCTGCCCATGGCTGCCCTGCACCAGCGTGATATGGCTGTGCGCATGCATGAGGTAATGGCTAGGCCATGGGTTGGTGTATGTGTGTCCCTTGCTTTGATTTACTGGTAATTCGTGATCCACCTTCCCCACGCATGTCGTGGTGGAACTGCTGTGCGGTTCCCAGCCAACAGCTCCCACGTGTGTTTTGTAGAGCTGGCGCTTGATAGACTGCTTTTCGGCAGTAAGAGGTTTTTGAGACGCAGGTTTTCCCTGTTGATTAACTCAACGGCTGTGCCACGCTGGTGGGCCCCAATAAGGGCCAAAAAGGTGTCTGTGGCTGCCACTGCCCCTGAAATCTTTGTTCACTGGCACTTAGCGATAGCTATAACTAGTAATTAAATTAATATAGAAACCACTAGGAGAAACTGCATGATGAGTAATTGATTACCCTGGGCTGTTTTGTTTTGAAGATAAGGGTTTGATGAATGCTTTAAAAGTAACCAGATGACTGAACCTATTTTCAGGGCCTTTTCTATTAAAATTAAACCTACCAATGGGCAAAATGTTGGCTTAGTGGAGGGGTACATGTAGGTGAGCAGTTCTGGCCCAGAAACTTATGCACATGTAATGATCCAAACTTCCTTGTGCATTGTGTTTGATAATACGTTTCTTACATGTACACTGTATCTAAACTGTTTCATTTTGTCCTTTGCTTCCAACAGACGAGAAATGGTTCCTGCATGTTTTGTGGCTGGAGTTGTAAAGCACTGGATGCAGACAGACGTACATGTACATGTATCTTAGGTTAGTGTTACAGAGAGTCTTTTAAAATAACCCTTTAAAGAATAGTTAATTTTTTGTCTTGAAAATGCATTTCCAGATAGAGGACTTAATATATTAACACAGGAGAAGTGTATTCTCTGTGGAGAAGCATTTCCCTCTTCTCAGCCCCTTACCATTTTTTAATCTTCAAAATTTGACAAATGTTTTGTTCACCCTGAATTGCTTCTTGGGAAAATTTGATGTATATTTCAACGTTTGTAAGAAGTTACATGTATGAAGATCTATGGTCTGTGGAGACCTGTGATGAACACAGCCAGGGCCCTAATTGCACTGCCAATTCAACAGATTGCTCACACAACAGCGACATTCTACACTATACAACAGACTACAGTGCACTATACTTCAGGTGGTACCAAATCAAAGCTACACAATAGTCTAACATACAACAGCATACGCCAATCTAGGCTATTCATGAGTCTCTGACTTAAACAACTGTTCAGTAATTCCAGTCCCCAGAGTAGATCACGGTACCTGACGATACCTGCCTACTACAAACTTTCTAATGGCAGTTTTGATGTAAAACGTTTTTACCAGTATTCTATTTCCACTAGCACTGAACTGCACTGATGCAACGTACAGTAATTGCCAGCTGTACTGTATGCTCTAGGCTATCAATCAAAGCCTTCTGACAGTTTTATGAATCTACTCAGCAGTAGGGCCATGAAGGCGAGAGGAATAACTGTTTTAGTAAATCCAACTAGTTGGTCAAAAAAATTAACAAAACAACTTTAGCTAGTTAAAGCTAGACTTTAATGGCCTTTTTTGCCGCCAAAAAGCCAGCACTTTTTGCCACTAGTGGGCTCTAACATATAACCTAGTAGTAGCTCAACCAATCGCAGCATTGATAATAGACCACCTGTTGGATTTTACTACAGTGAAACCTCTATTAAGCGGACCCCCAATTAAGCGGACACCCTCTATTAAGCGGACACTAAGCCTGGTGCCAAAATGAACGTCTGATATTTCCCTTTATAACAAACCCAAATTCAGCGGACACCTCTATTAAGCAGACATGGACACTAAAATAAGTTGTATGTGGCTAATTTCTATTGTTAAAAAACCTCTATTAAGCGGACACCGGACTGAATTGACAGTAGTAGTAATGGATTACATCTTTGAAATACATGTACGTGCTGAAGTCAGTTAGTGTTTTTGCATTTACAAACAAATTAAAGTTTGTAATGAAAGGTAATGAACTTGAACTCTGGGTAGCTTTTTTAACAAAATGCAACTTTATCACAGTACAGATTAACCGTTGAATGTTGATCATTAACAAACATTGTGCAATTTTTACAACCCTTATTGAGCGGACACCCTATATTTAGCAGACACTTGGGAAGGTCCTGAAGGTGTTTGCTTAATAGAGGTTTCACTGTAATTAAAGCTATCCAGGCTAAGACTGTAGACTGTACACGTTTTGCTCACAAACTGAGACTTCCAGGGAAAGTTAGGGAGACAGCCACTTAAATCACTGCAAAGACACTGACTATTTTATTATGCTGATCACACAGACTACACACTAATATAAGACCACTGACAGTAACTACATTGCCTACAGTAACTACAATAAAAACAGCAATTTTGTTCAAGTACCTAGCTATCCCCGTCTAGTCTTTTTAATTATAGATTAGTAAGTCTTGTGATCATCTATTTGATAGAATCACCTTGAGCGATGAAGAAGAAGCCATAAAGATGCTGGCCTGCCCGTCTCAACAGTGGATGGGGGTGACCCAGAGGAGGAAAAGGACTGAATAGAATTGATGCCAATGATTATCACACAATGACAACCTGATGCTCATCAAACTTAGCTTTGCAGACAACATACAATGATGGCACTGCAATCAACTAATCTTTTATGGTATAGGTATCATTTAAGTGTTACGTAATGTAACTTTGAATAGTCTTGGATTCACTAATACTCAATCCAAAGGCAGAATGGAAGGCCTTAAAGCATTTAAGAAGGGCTAACAGGTCTTCCCTCCCCTGGTGCTGCGCTCGTGGCAGGGAGGCTTTCATGTCATTTTGACCAGTAGACCTATGATGGCAGGAGTTTATGCTCTATGAGGGTTCAATTATGCCAGATTACTCTAAGGGAAATAGGCCAGACTAAACAGCACCCTGGTCCTCCAGGGTGGGGGTTAAGTGCAGGGCTATTAACTCCACCTTGTAAAACATTACATGCTACTCCTGGCAATTGGAGAATCCACCATCCAACTCCAGGAAATCCAGGATATCCAACATACTTGCTCAGTTAGTATGAAATTGGATTCCGTAGTTGCTGGATTCTTGTGTATGGCTGGATTCCAGTGAACCTGAACTTGTGATGTTGTAGTGGTGACTAGCCGTTGAACCGTTTCGGCGGAAACCGGTGTCATAGAATCTGCATAACACAAGGGAAGGATCATAGAACTGTCAGCACAAAAAACTAGTAAGTATGGAAACTAAAAACTCATACTAACTGTTCTTCCCTCCTTGTAGGATTCTACTATATATAATTGCTTCTCCGATGCCTGTCTCATACATTTCAGATACCAGACTAGAAACTCACGGAAGATACTATTTGGATGAGATTGGATTCCATAGTTGCTGGTTTCTTGTGTATGACTGGATTCCAATGAACCTAAACTTGTGATGTTGTAGTGGTGACTAGCCGTTGAACCGTTTCGGCGGAAACCGGTGTCATAGAATCTGCATAACACAAGGGAAGGATCATAGAACTGTCTGCACAAAAAACCAGTAAGTATGGAAACTAAAAACTCATACTCACTGTTCTTCCCTCCTTGTAGGATTCTACTATATATAATTGCTTCTCCAATGCCTGTCTCATACATTTCAGATACCAGACTAGAAACTCGCGGAAGATACTATTTGGATGAGATTGGATTCCATAGTTGCTGGTTTCTTGTGTATGACTGGATTCAATGAACCTGAACTTGTGATGTTGTAGTGGTGACTAGCCGTTGAACGTTTCGCGGAAACCGTGTCATAGAATCTGCATAACACAAGGGAAGGATCATAGAACTGTCTGCACAAAAAACCAGTAAGTATGGAAACTAAAAACTCATACTCACTGTTCTTCCCTCCTTGTAGGATTCTACTATATATAATTGCTTCTCCAATGCCTGTCTCATACATTTCAGATACCAGACTAGAAACTCGCGGAAGATACTATTTGGATGAGATTGGATTCCATAGTTGCTGGTTTCTTGTGTATGACTGGATTCCAATGAACCTGAACTTGTGATGTTGTAGTGGTGACTAGCCGTTGAACCGTTTCGGCGGAAACCGGTGTCATAGAATCTGCATAACACAAGGGAAGGATCATAGAACTGTCAGCACAAAAAAACCAGTAAGTATGGAAACTAAAAACTCATACTAACTGTTCTTCCCTCCTTGTAGGATTCTACTATATATAATTGCTTCTCCGATGCCTGTCTCATACATTTCAGATACCAGACTAGAAACTCGCGGAAGATACTATTTGTATGAGATTGGATTCCATAGTTGCTGGTTTCTTGTGTATGACTGGATTCCAATGAACCTGAACTTGTGATGTTGTAGTGGTGACTAGCCGTTGAACCGTTTCGGCAGAAACCGGTGTCATAGAATCTGCATAACACAAGGGAAGGATCATAGAACTGTCAGCACAAAAAAACCAGTAAGTATGGAAACTAAAAACTCATACTAACTGTTCTTCCCTCCTTGTAGGATTCTACTATATATAATTGCTTCTCCGATGCCTGTCTCATACATTTCAGATACAGACTAGAAACTCACGGAAGATACTATTTGTATGAGATTGGATTCCATAGTTGCTGGTTTCTTGTGTATGACTGGATTCCAATGAACCTGAACTTGTGATGTTGTAGTGGTGACTAGCCGTTGAACCGTTTCGGCGGAAACCGGTGTCATAGAATCTGCATAACACTAGGGAAGGATCATAGAACTGTCAGCACAAAAAACCAGTAAGTATGGAAACTAAAACTCATACTAACTGTTCTTCCCTCCTTATAGTGTTTTGCATCCCTTATGGTTGCCCTTTCTGCTGTGGTGTCAACTGGGCAATCAGAATACCACCATATATCTAGCTCTAGGAAATCCAGGATAACTAACATAGCGACTCAGTCATGTCTTTTTCTCTACACTTGTTGTAGTCATTGATCCACAACTTCATCCCTGATGCCTGCCCCATACATTCCAGATACCAGTCTGGAAATGTACCAAAAAAAAAACTACTTGTATGAGTTTGGATTCCTAACAGGTCTATTTATGATGTTGCTAAATGACTTAAGAGGAAAAAAGAAGCACCGAATCATCAGACAGGACTGGAAGGAACACACCAACAGAATGCTGATTAATGGATGCAATGTATTCTTGAGGTGAGTGTCAAACTATAATTACAGTCTGTACTATGGATAGACTTTGTTTATCATTAATTTTGTCTCATGGTAGTTGTTCAAATGGCCTACAAAGATAAGTTATCCTTTCGGATCCTCTGGATAGAAATTCAGTTTGCTAAGAAAACAAAAGATGTGCCACAGACAAAACTAAACCCTTGTTAAGTCCAACTATGAAAAAAGAGCAATTGCCGATTTGCCCATCAGGATGGAAGAAAGTTG
Source organism: Porites lobata (assembly GCA_942486035.1). Classification (NCBI taxonomy): domain Eukaryota; kingdom Metazoa; phylum Cnidaria; class Anthozoa; order Scleractinia; family Poritidae; genus Porites; species Porites lobata. The sequence goes on from CALNXK010000292.1 coordinate 443,540, forward strand.
GAGGTTCGTTAGTGGAGGTTCAACGGTCATTTGAAACCAACAGCTTTCAAACCAGATGTCATATCAACCACCACCACCACAGAAAACTATCAAATCCTTCTTCAGTACAACATTTACTTTGCATGTTTTTTGTGCATAACTGAATCCAGTGTATGTCTGTATGCTACTAATAATGGTAAAATAACCTAGGAAGTCTACAATTATGATGTACTCACTTTTCTTAACCTTCAGTTATTTCGTTTTCAGGCTGAAAAGAATAACAAAGATTTGTCTTGAACAGATGTTCGTGAGTGGTCCAACATTAGAGAGGCAACTGATCTGAAGAATGTCATTGCCACAGGGAAGAGATCAACAGTCATCAGGTTGGTTTGTGGACCTTTATTGGTAATAGCAGAGCCCCTCAGCTAAGAAAAACTATCCATTCGAGAAAATTTGGTTGTCACCTGACCGTAGACCAATAGCCTGACCATCCATCTCAAACTTGCTAGCTAGTTTGGGAGCCCAGGTGCAACCCGATATTGCACATCCATGTTGTGATAAATTGACAGTTGTCAAAATGGGGCATCGGGGGTAGGTACGTCATATATGATTATTATTATGTACCTAAACTTACCTATTATATCTTATTAGATATTATTATTATATATAATACACCTATACATCCCTATACATCTCCACACACCCCTATACATCACGATAAACCTCTATAGATCTCCATACAACCCTATACATCCCCATACACTCCTATACATCACCATACACCCCCATACTTGATCATACACCCCTATAAATCACCATACACCCCTGTACATTCCCATACACCCCTATACAACACCATACACCCCAGTACACCACCATACACCCCTAAACATCACAATACACCCCTATACATCACCATACACTCCCATACATGATCATACACCCTTATAAATCACCATACACCCCTGTACATTCCCATACACCCCTATACATCACCATATGCCCCAGTACATCACCATACACCCCTATACAACACCATATACTCCTATACATCACCATACACCCCTATACACCCCCATACATAACCATACACCCCCATACATAACCATACATCCCTATACATAACCATACACCCCTGTACATCACCATACACCCCTGTACATCACCATACACCCCTGTACATCACCATACACCCCTGTACGTCACCATACACCTCTATACATCACCATACGCCTCGGTACATCACCATACACCCCTATACATCACCAAACATCCCTATACATCACCATACACCCCTATACATCACCATACATCCCTATACATAACCATACACCCCTGTACATCACCATACACTCCTATACATCACCATACGCCGCGGTACATCACCATACACCCCTATACAACACCATACACCCCTATACATCACCATACATCCCTATACATCACCTTAAATCCCTATACATCACCATACACCCCTATACCACACCATACATCCCTATACATCACCACACATCCCTATACATCACCATACACCCCTATACATCACCATACACCCCTATACATCACCATGCATTTCCTTAAACTTAGCTGTTTATTATTGTTATTTTAATCGGTAACACCTGTACAAAATGGTAATACTGAATAAACTTGTTGTTGTTGTTGTTGTTGTTGTTGTATGGTGATGTATAGGAGTATATGGTGTTGTATAAGGGTATATGGTTTTGTATAGGGGTATATGGTTTTGTATAGGGGTATATGGTGTTGTATAGGGGTGTATAAGAATGTATAGGGGTGTATGGGGATGCATAGGATTATATGGTGTTGTATAGGGATATATGGTGATGTATAGAGGTGTATGGTGATGTATAGGGGTGTATGGTGATGTATAGGGGTGTATGGTGATGTATAGGGGTGTATGGTGATGTATAGGGATGTATGGTGGTGTATAGGGGTGTATGGTGATGTATAGGGGTGTATGGTGATGTACATGGGGGTGTATGGTGATGTATATGGGTCTATGGTGATGTATAGGGGTGTATGGTGATTTATAGGATTTATCAGGTAGAAGATGAGATTCATTTCCTCTTTCAATGTAACAAATACTCAGTACAGAGACAGGCATTTATTAATCAAATCAATCGAATAATACCTGACTTTGACAAGAAATCATCTCCAGAAAGCATAAAACTGATAATGAATTTGAAGGAACATCATGTAAATAAGTTAGTTATGAAGTTTGTTTCCTCCTGCATGAAAATACGTGATTCATTGTTAGTAATGTAACCGAATTTTTTTAGATTATTATTAGCGCTGTTTTGTTTTATATTTTGATTGTCATATACATGCTTTTGCAATACTGTAAAATGATGCGGTCATGCAAATAAAGCAATTTATTACTTACTTACTTACTATAGGGATTTATGGTGATGTATAGGGGTGTATGGTGATGTATAGGGGTGTATGGCGATGTACATGGGGGTGTATGGTGATGTATAGGGATGTATGGTGATGTATATGGGTATATGGTGATGTATAGGGATGTATGGTGATGTATATGGGTATATGGTGATGTATAGGGATGTATGGTGATGTATATGGGTGTATGGTGATATATGGGGGTGTATGGTGATGTACAGTGGTGTATGGTGATGTATAGGGGTGTATGGTGATGTATAGGGATGTATGGTGATGTACAGTGGTGTATGGTGAGATATGGGGGTGTATGGTGATGTACAGTGGTGTATGGTGATGTATAGGGGTGTATGGTGATGTATAGGGATGTATGGTGATGTATAGGGGTGTATGGTGATGTATAGGGCTGTATGGCGATGTACATGGGGGTGTATGGTGATGTATAGGGATGTATGGTGATGTATATGGGTATATGGTGATGTATAGGGATGTATGGTGATGTATATGGGTATATGGTGATGTATAGGGATGTATGGTGATGTATATGGGTGTATGGTGATATATGGGGGTGTATGGTGATGTACAGTGGTGTATGGTGATGTATAGGGGTGTATGGTGATGTACATGGGGGTGTATGGTGATGTATAGGGATGTATGGTGATGTATATGGGTATATGGTGATGTATAGGGATGTATGGTGATGTATATGGGTATATGGTGATGTATAGGGATGTATGGTGATGTATATGGGTGTATGGTGATATATGGGGGTGTATGGTGATGTATAGGGGTGTATGGTGATGTATAGGGGTGTATGGTGATGTATAGGGGTGTATGGTGATGTATAGGGGTGTATGGTGATGTATAGGGGTGTATGGTGATGTATAGGGATGTATGGTGATGTATATGGGTGTATGGTGATGTATAGGGGTGTATGGTGATGTATAGGGATGTATGGTGATGTACAGTGGTGTATGGTGATATATGGGGGTGTATGGTGTTGTATATGGGTATATGGTGATGTATAGGGGTGTATGGTGATGTATAGGGGTGTATGGTGATGTATAGGGATGTATGGTGATGTATATGGGTATATGGTGATGTATAGGGGTGTATGGTGATGTATAGGGGTGTATGGTGATGTACAGTGGTGTATGGTGATATATGGGGGTGTATGGTGATGTATAGGGGTGTATGGTGATGTATAGGGGTGTATGGTGATGTATAGGGGTGTATGGTGATGTATATGGGTATATGGTGATGTACATGGGGGTGTATGGTGATGTATAGGGGTGTATGGTGTTGTATAGGGGTATATGGTGATGTATAGGGGTGTATGGTGATGTATAGGGATGTATGGTGATGTACAGTGGTGTATGGTGATATATGGGGGTGTATGGTGATGTATAGGGGTGTATGGTGATGTATAGGGGTGTATGGTGATGTACAGTGGTGTATGGTGATATATGGGGGTGTATGGTGATGTACAGTGGTGTACGGTGATATATGGGGGTGTATGGTGATGTATAGGGGTGTATGGTGATGTATAGGGGTGTATGGTGATGTATAGGGGTGTATGGTGATGTATATGGGTATATGGTGATGTACATGGGGGTGTATGGTGATGTATAGGGGTGTATGGTGATGTATAGGGGTGTATGGTGATGTATAGGGGTGTATGGCGATGTACATGGGGGTGTATGGTGATGTATAGGGATGTATGGTGATGTATAGGGATGTATGGTGATGTACATGGGGGTGTATGGTGATGTATAGGGATGGATTGTGATGTATAGGGGTGTATGGTGATGTATAGGGATGTATGGTGATGTACAGTGGTGTATGGTGATATATGGGGGTCTGTGGTGATGTATAGGGATGTATGGTGATGTACTGGGGTGTATGGTGTTGTATAGGGGTACATGGTGATGTATAGGGGTGTATGGTGATGTATTGGGGTGTATGGTGTTGTATGGTCATGTATAAGGGTGTATGGTGATGTATAGGGATGTATGGTGATGTATAGAAGTGTAACGTGATGTATGGCGGTGTATGGTGATGTATAGGGATTTATGGTGATGTATAGGAGTGTATGGTGATCTATAGGGATGTATGGTGATTTATAGGTTTGTATGGTGATGTATAGGGGTGTATGGTGTTGTATAGGGGTATATGGTGATGTATAGGGGTGTATGCTGATGTATAAGGGTGTATGGTTATGCATAGGGGTGTATGGTGATATACAGGGGTGTATGGTGATGTATAGGTTTGGATGGTGATGTATAGGGGTGTATGGTGTTGTATAGGGGTATATGGTGATGTATAGGGATGTATGGTGATGTATAGAGGTGTATGGTGATGTATAGGGATGTTTGGTGATGTATAGGAGTGTATGGTGATGTATAGGGGTGTATGGTGTTGTATATGGGGTATATGGTGATGTATAGGGGTGTATGCTGATGTATAATGGTGTATGGTGATGTATAGGGGTGTATGGTGATATACAGGGGTGTATGGTGATGTATAGGTTTGTATGGTGATGTATAGGGGTGTATGGTGTTGTATGGC
>CALNXK010000293.1:0-142500 GCA_942486035.1 Porites lobata
TTATTACTGTACTACTAAGGCAATTTGCAGTGGGATAAAATTAAAAAAAAAACTGACAATTTCAGTGCAAACGATTCCAAAGTTGTATTGTGGGTGGGGACTTGTGAAAGCTAATATGCGGCAACCATTGCACGGAACAGTATCTTACGTTGAAGCCTGACATAGTATTACAGTATGTATTTTTGTTTCTTAATTGAAGTGGGAAGCAACTTGCACCATGTTGTATTGTCGACGTTTGTTCATCATAACAAATAGCCACACAGAAAACTGCAAAGACGTGACGAATCGATCCATGGCTACAAAAGGGCAGCGAAGGGAAATTAGCGACCACTATAAGTTAACTCAACTTGGTGGAATTCTGATCCACTCAAAGTCTTCTAACATAATCATGTGAGTCGAGGGATTTAAATAATGTTATGGCCGCAAACTAGCTGCCTCCATGACAGCAAGGAGGAGAACATTCAAAAAACAATTTGTGGCTATGTGTAGCTATGTGTAGCTATGGGTGGCTGTGTGGATGTGTGGGGCTCGGTGTGTAGCTATGGGTGGTTATGTGTTATTATATGTGGCTAAGTGTCGCTAAGTGTGGCTATGTGTAGCCATGTGTAGCCATGTGTAGCTATGGGTGCATGCTATGTGGATACGTGTGACTGTGTGTAGCTATGTGTTGTTATATGTGGCTATGTGTGGCAAAGTGTGGCTAAGTGCAGGTCAGGGGGCCCCTGGTGTTGGTACACGGTGTAGCCATGTGTAGCCATGTGTAACCACATGTGAACCGGTCAGCGGTACCTCTCATTACGGCTCTGTCGCTAGGAGCCATTCCATTCCATGGCTAGTGCGATCTCCGGCAGATCATTATTAAAAGCTCGCAAAATAAGATATATGGCAAGCCGTAATGAGTATTCTAAGAAGAGATTGGGCGAAATATCAACAGCTGCTTATAAGACATCCTTGGAAAACACAATATACAGGAACAGGTATTGTAATTATTTAATTGATTTGAAGACAAATTCACCTCACTCAAATGTCTGCTGAAATGTGTGCAAAATCAATAATTGCCGTGAAATAAGCTTAAATTCTTTTACCGATCGCGTTGTAGGGGTTTAGAATTATGATTGTTTCGAAACAAAAAATAAGCTTTGGATTTGCCTGTATTAAGCTTGCAATGTCCCCTAAATTGTCAGGGTATGAGGATGTTTGGAGACACACTTGGGACGGTTTGTGTATTTTTAGATTTCGATCTACGCCTCAATATTTAGCCAAATGTAAAAGTCCTAATGCAAACAGATTTTCCTTAATGGAATTTATATGCATGTGATCAAATTTTAAATACATTTACATCATATTTTATTTTACATAACCATCCATTTCTCTAATTTTTTGCATTGTTTTTGTATTTCATTGTACATATTCAATGATAAGCATTATTTTTGAAGGTGTAGACAAAACGTGGACCCCCACCCCCCCCCCTATCCTTTTGGATGCGAGCCAAGTCACGAGCAGTCATCACATTAACAGCACGCAAAGTTTCAGGGATACTGGCGATATAGAAGTTTGCCAGCCTTAGCACAACCATAGAAAATTAATTAACCCATTTCCCCCTGAACCGCCCGTAACCGCCCGTGCGTATCCAGGTCCTTTCTACCCTTTGTGACGTCATCAGTTTTAACGGTCAAGGGCAACTTTCTTCGCTAACTTGTGCAGAGTGAAGAGATCTTTCAAACCATACCAGAATGAGCACAATTTAGTCAAGGACACCGGAGAAACAAGCAAAAAACCACGTGACAAGGACCTGAAAATCTCCATGAAAATCTTGTTCCATTACCCACCTACCTTTCCTTTCACCTAATCCTAAGATCCTAAAAGCTTTCCTAAAAACTCTTCCCACCAAAATGAAGCCTACTAAATGCCCAGCAAGAGAAAAAAAAAGTGAGGCAAGAAAAGCGAAAAAAGAAGGGAGGAGAGAAAGCGAAAAGTAAACGTTTAAAGTAAACGGGACTTTTTTATTTGTTTGCTTGCTTTTTTAATTTACTTTTTAATTATTTCTTTTGTTTTTTTTAAATGAGGGGTCTAGGAAGGGGGTGGGGGGTGGGGGATTAAGTTTCAGGTTTGGTCTACACCCTAAATGTATTTGGAGATAGGAATTTTTCTTTTGTGTCCCCGATTAGCTTCTTAGCTAACTGTTCTGACAATTTAATAGAGTACATGTATTAGGTCATACATGCCAACTCTCCTGGATTATCTAGGAGTCTCCAGGATACGGCACTGATCTCCTGCTCTCCTGTGCGCCTCACCATATCTCCTGGATAAAATCATCTTTTAAGCTTTCAGTGCCTTAGTTTGAGATTTAGCTCATTTTTCCCTCAAAACTTGAATTTTTCTTATTCGCAGGACGGTTTCTGGGGCATTTTTACACGTATTTAGTCACTCACAAAGATTATTTCTAGCAACAAAAATTAATGATGATTGCGAATTTTGATAGTATGTACTTCATGTAAGACTTCATATATGATGTCCTAAGTCATTCCCATTGGGGGCTGGGTCAACTTGTCGGGGGGTATATAAAAGGAGTCTCAGATTTTAGATCTCCAGGGGTTGGCATCCCTGCTAAGTACAGTAACATGCCGCGAAGAAGAACCTAGGATTTAAGAACCTGCTGGCAGAAATTTGTCATTTTAATACTCCAAAATATAAGAACCAGTTTAGCCAAGAAAAATCAACAGGTTCTTATATGTGGGGTTAGACTACATTATCATAAACATTTTGACCAAAAGTCTGGTTTTAATAAGGGAAATTTATATTACAGTACTGAAAATATAATGTAAAATGCAGCAACAACCTAGTTTTGTTAGATTTTTGGTAAATAAATGCCTGTTATGAAGGACAAATACCATATATAGCAATATTTCTTGTAATCTCAACAACAGTATCCTTCTTCATAAAAATTTAAAGAACCTATTAAGAACCTATTTAGCCTAAACTTCCAATAAGTACTCCAAACTATAAGAATCTATTTTGCCAAACTTCAAAAAATATAGCTTCTTATTTGCAGCATTTCACTGTATGTATGTATGTATTTTGTATGTATGGAGAATACACTCACCTTTAATTTTGTCTGATGTCATGGACTATTTAAACTGTTACAACTCAGTTCATGATTGTAAGGGCTGAAAGAATGGCACATGCAGGAAGCGATCTCAGGCTGTTTAGTCCAAGTTGACTTTCAATTGTTCTCAGGGCATTTTTCACTTGTCAGATCTGGCCAGCTGGACCATTGCCGCACCAGTCAGTGGAAAATTAAAATGAAATACGCTTTGTTCAGGAGTTTTTTTTTGTTGCTGTTGTTTTTTTGGAAAAACTATCTCCTCCATGCACACTAGTTAGGATTTGTGGATCTGGCTGGATAGTTTGGATTAAATGTGAAAATCTCATTATTAATGTCGGGAATCATCTGGATGGTCAGTTGTGACAATTGTAAAGTCCTTTAAGTCACGTGTGAAAAGATTCAAATATTCCTTCCCCAATCAAAAGACTTGATCACCACAAGGCAAACAATATCAATTTATTGAATCCTTACCGTATGCCCTGTTTTATGAAAACAGATGATTATAATAAAAGCGGTTCAGAGAGAAAATATTGCACATTATATCTGTGAAATTCACCTGGACGTTTTTCAAGGCACCTAATACAATAATTATGCATTTCGTGTTTCTGTCATCCAGGATTACACTATAAATGGTATTAAGTTAAAGGTGTGGCTATGCGGGACTAAGCGGAGAGCAATTCAGTGAGTACATATAAATATCATGTGAGTGACTTAAGGACTACTGATTAGAGATTATGAGCCTGATTACCCCTGAATTGTGACAATTGTGCTCTACCAATTTTAAGCTAGCAAGCCAACTGGGAGCTGGTTATGTAGTTAATTATCAATTATTGAATGAGGGGGCTGAGTATCATCACCTTCCTTGACCTCCATAATTCTTCAGATGATATGAAAGCTGAAATCAATGGTTATTTTATTATTCATTCAATTTAATTCCTAGTTTAAAAACAAGCTAAAACATGCTTACCTCCCATCAATGTTAAGTTCATGCATTTTTGATATTGCACGTTAATTGGCAAGTTTAGGAGATAAAAGATTGTTCAGCTACTCAAATATTCTCCAAATAGCAGGTGTTGTCCTTCAAGTTGTCTTCTTGCTGTTTTTGCTATGTTTTTAGCCAATAGTTCGTCTACTTCTTGCTGGTGAAACGATGTTCCTTCATTTTTGTTCTCACTACCAAAACAAGTTTACTCAACCTCGTCCTCAGGTCTTCTCAGTTAACCCTTTAAGCCCCAATATCCACATACAAATTCTCCAAACTGATCTCTACACATTTCTTTAAAGAATGAGTTAAGAGAATTTGATAAAAGATCAAAGTATTTTCTCTTAGGTGATCATTTAATTAATTCTCATAACCTCATCTCATGACAATGTATGGATATCGTTAGGAGAAAATTGCTGTTGGTCACTATTGGGACTTAAAGGGTTAATGGACAGGTTTAATAATCTGCAACTTTCCTGCACTCGTGATGTCATCATTTCAATAATGGCAAAATTCTTCCAAATTTGGTCGAACAGTAGCTTGTTATGATGAATTAATATGCCTGTGATTTTAGCCAATAAGAAAGAGAGAAATGTTTTGAATGAATGTAATAATTCATGTTTAATATAACCTGGTCAAGGATGAAGATGAAACCATGAAAAATGAAACTCAGCAATTTGTACTGCAGGTCTATACAGAATTGCATGGAAAGATGTTTTTGCTTTCTGTTGATCAGAGTGCTATGAAATACATAAAGTGTATTTAAACCCCTTCCCTGCTTGCTGGTACAGTCAAATCTGTTAATACGGACACTAAGCTGGGGGCCATAGAAAGTGTATTTATTAACAGGGTGTTCATATTAAGTAGGTTGAAAGAGATATTTTAAGGGTAAGGACTTTCTTTCCCCAGGGTCAGAGCAAACTGTCTGTTTTAATGAGCTGTCTTCATTAAGTAGGTGTACAAAAAACGGGGTTTGACTGCTTGTATATAAGGGGATTGCTCTTGGCCGAAAAATTGTCTTCATAATTTCACAGTTGCACTATAATTATACCTAGATCTAGCTATATACAGTGCAGTTCGAAACAACCATCCAAAAATGTGCATGCGGCAAAATGCGTGCAGCGCAATTTGGGCATACACGTCTGTGTCTGAGTGTACATGCATCTCCGACTCGCCTGATTAGTATGTATGAGGTCACTTATTGTATACTTATTGTTCTCATTTTGTTGTTAGTTTTAGTGGACTTTAATTGTAAGTCAGTAGATTTTAATCAATGAATTGAGATTTGGGGAACTTAAAGGAACTGTATACAAGTAAACCTGCATTTATCTTCCTAGTGCAGCATGACTCAAACATTTGAACAAGCATCTGCATCATCGGCAATAAATGAATTTTCAGCTAAATGTTTACACATCTGTTATAAGTTCGAGCATCTTTTTCTTTAAAACTGAAGAAGAATGTATGTTTATTGGAAAGTAAACCATGCAATTTCTCCACCTGGTCCAATCACAAGAAATGCAGATGACATAAATTATTTATAAAGCCACAGGCAGCCCAGACGTAGCATGTGTCAGTGAATGAATATATTAATATTCACATGGACAAATTAATGCGATGAGTCGTCGAAACTCCCATGAACTTAAAAATAGTCCAAAAGTCAAAATATAACAAAACAAAGCTAAGATACCTTCAACTGAACGTATCCTTGTCTTTCCTGGCCGGTTTAGGTGGCATTTTGTTGAGTTTTGCAATTGTAGGTAAAGAAGAATTAAAGGCTGGCTACAAAGCAAACGGACCATCTCCACGCGCCTTCACATGAAGCGCTATAAATTTGAGAATAATCGATTTAATCCGCTCCCTGAATTGCCATCGGCTAATCTGCAGGTAACGTGTCCTCCTTCTTGCTCGCTGGCTCCACAAAACCCATCGCAACTGCACAATAATTGCTCGCTCATCAACAACCACTGTTGACCTCCACGCTTCGATATGATCGCAAACTGCCAGGTATAATACGCGACGTGAATATTCAAGCTTAGCGACCGCGTTCGTGTAACAATGCAGCACTTGACTTTTGGACTATTTTAGTTCATGGGAGTTTCAACGACTCATCGCATTTATTTGTCCATGTGAATATTAATATATTCATTCAGTGACACATGCTACGTCTGGGCCGCCTGTGATAAAGCACAATTTATAAGTGTCAGTCATTTGGCTATCGTGAAGTTAGCTAAGAACCTTGGCTGTGTCACTTTGACTTATCAACATTCACAGAAAATATTTCCCAAAGAGTGGATAGAGCTAGCTATGTTTATTAGGAAGATTTAAACTTTCCGTCATGGATATATGTAAATGTAAAAACAATAATATGCATGTAAATTATTTAGAGGCAAGTTAGTTCATGTCAGACTCAACATAGAATGTGTAAGATGTTTCATTTCAAAATTAACTTGCCTCTTAATCAATATTTGTTTCTGCTAGTGTACATGGTTTTGTACGTGTCTGTTCCTTGTAAAAATATCAAGATCTACATGTATAATAATAGTAGGGACAAAAGTGCAGGGCATCTCGACCGGAAATGGAATTTCTTTGCAACTTACTGTTTTATTTATTTTTATTTATTTTCATTGCTTGACTGACAAGCACAGGAAAAAAAGTGTAAACAGTTTCATGCTTTAATACATCTACAAATTGTTGTAATTATTAACACTTATAATAATTAACTAATTATTCATTCTTAGGTTTCACAGTATCCTTTTTATAATTTACTGCACTTTAATCATACTGTACAAATATCTTTCTTTTGTTGTTTATTGTTGCTCATAGAATAGTAAGATTTTTGTTACAAACACAAAGATTTTTTATCTATGCGTCCTAGTGCGTCCTTGACGCATAAAAATCCCCAAAGATGCAAAATAAATCAAAAGATCGGTTGATCGATCTGAAGATGACTGTTCTTGTAGAATCCTGTTCATGTGATTTATTTTCTGTGGTAGTTATTATGGCTGTTGTTAAACTAGGTTTATTTCATTTAGCCTTTGTTGTGCATTAAAATAGAAGGACTAAAAAAATTTCAGTAGACTGTACATGTAATACAGTCTCTTGAGTCTCTCGTTTTGGAGTCTGTCTTCAGATTGACTGTCTGGATTTTAACATAAAGGGAGAAACATATTTTTCAATTTTGGACTCATTGTCTTTTGAAGTGGGATTTATTGGTACTGGACTGGGACTCATGATTTTTCACAAGATGAGTCCCTGGACTCACAAATACCTATTTGTAGCAAATTCACTACAGACAATTTGAGAGCAATTTTCTACAAAGGACTAGCTTTCCGATTATAGTACTGCATTTTCGTAGTGAGATTCTCATAGCAGAAAGATTAAAGGAGCTATTCAGCTACACTATTTGTTAAGTAAAATAATATTATTGTTAAAAGCTAAAACATGTTTTTGCATCAATTGAATTCCAAAAATAATGGTCCAGTTTTGTTATGCGAGACTATTGATTAGTTTACCCTATTTTCTATATCTATGAATGGCAAGGTTGGACGTGTAATAACACTTGAAAAGGCTGGGCCAACTTTTTCAAATGTTAATGCTATATGCCTGCAAAAATTACCATAAAAGTTATGGTTAATTAGTGCTCCCTGATGAAAATGTTGTTTGCATATATCTTCTTTATAAAGCTCTAAAGAATCATTTGTTGTATGGGTAAAGGGACCAAGTTCTGAGGTAGCACAAAATAATTAACCTATACTGTGCACAATATCCTGATGACAAAAATGCATTTTCTGGTACTTGAACCAGAAAACAAGCTCTGATAAATTATTGAGAATGCTATAGTTTTGGGGTTGAACTGGGGTCTAACTATTATGGGATCGAGACTTTGAGTTGCCATTGTAACATGCAGAACCAATGCAAGTTGAGCATTTCAGTTTTTCACATTATTATTTATCTTTCTTTGAGGCATTTGCTCAAGGTAGGATGAAATTGTCCTCTCTTAACATTTATTGATTGCAACCCTGGTCCATGTGAACTTAGACTACAGGTCATCATTAAGTTTAAGCACTTGTCTCAATGGTAGCCAACTAAGTTGCCAATGTACTGAGTGTAACCTAGGGAAGAGTATCAATTCTACCCTGGGACTGGGGTTGGGGGTGTGAGGGGGCAGGGGACTTGTTTGGGGAGGTGGGAAAAATACTCTGGAAACTTTCCTCACATCACTGCAGCTCGCATTCATGGGGCTTGACGGGAATCCTTCCCCTTACTCATTTACTTCTGTGAACTCTGATGCCATCTCCTCTTAGTACATTTGCATCCTAGATGTATGCAAGTTACAGCTAGAGTATTCTTAAACTTGAGGATCTTATTGAATAATAGGAGACTGTATAGTCTAATGTGAATTAACATCAACTTGTACAGGGTACAAAGAAAGTAAGTTTTACAGCTTGCCATTAGTTTGGGCTTATAGCATAATCCCACTGACAGCAAAGGTAATTTCAACTTAGTGCCAAATACTTTTTGGTGAGCTGCATTGATTACACAGTTCTTAGGCTGTAATTTGAATTCCTCAAAAAACTGCACTTGTACATCGGCCAAGTTAAGAATGAAATTCAGTAGCCCAATAGCAAAATCCATTAGTTCCAGGCTATTGGACACTACTTTCTTTTTGCATGCTGCTTGTACTGTAGCATGTTCATGGAGAGCATAATGTTATAGCAGCTATTGTCTGAATGGTAATAATTTCTGTTATTCACTACACTCTCATGTCTAATCCACATGTCATTAATCTTATGCTAATCCAGTCTCCCACAATTTTTTTGTTTCTCCATTCTGGTAGAATGTGGCTAGACCAGACTGTGCATGAGCAACTTGAAAAAAAGGAAAATAGGTGATTATCTAATGTGTTTATGTACAGTGTAAAAATACAGAGGAAGTGGGAAATTGACTGGGATGCCACCAAGGCCTTTTTATATAAAACTGTTCATTTCGCTACTCTATTTTAGACAAGAGATCCCCCAACCCCTTTAACTCTGTTCAGAGGCACGTAACCATGCATTTAGGCATTGCATCCCCCCTCTCACCCACATGTACACTGCACTCTCCCAAAGTTTACATCCTGTTCAAGGCAACACGCCGTTTGAGAGGCCAAATAGCAAAATTGTGTCTGTTTAAGACTCTAAACCCCCAAAACCATACCCTGTTCAGTGGTGATAACCTTTATTTGGCCAAATAAGCTGGGAGTACTTCCCCTTGGGCTGCATTTAGACAGACGAGTGTAACTCTTCATTGCTTTTTTTTCTCCTTAGGTGTCCTTTTTGCTGCCGGAGATGTTATAACCCAGCAATTTGCTGAGCGAAGCGGCACAAATCATGACAGCTCGTGTGGGAGTGGTTGGACTAGTTATTGGCCCTGTGCTAAGGTCATAACATCTTACACTGGAAAGGATTGTTCCTGGGGCTGCCAAATCTTCCGGCTTTAAAAAGATGCTGCTGGATCAGAGTCTCTTTGCTCCTGTTATGATATTATATGACACTTGCTGGAAAACAACCACATGAAATCAAAGAGATGCTCCAGGAACGCTACGTACAGACACTGATCACAAATTATAAGATCTGGCTCCTTGCACAGACTCTGAATTTTACGTTTGTTCCCATTCAGCACCGTGTTGGCTTTGTCCAAATTGTAGCAATATTTTGGAATGCAGACCTGTCATGAATGGCTAACAAGCCGTCACCTGATACTACAGCCTTAACTGTTAAGGACCCCTTACGAGCTGGTGCAGTGATGTGACTCCCGTCAGCACCTTCTGTATGGTTAGTTGATTCAGTAGAGCTGGTCAACAAGAAGTTTATCTTTTAACGATAATGTTAATATTTCCAATGCAATTACACTGTATAAATACTAATTTTGTTGTGATAACAAAACTTATATAAAAGTATTTACATTTCAATGACACAAGTTATACAAAAGTCATGTTTGAAATATTGGAATCACATTCTAATAAGACATTGATTGACGTTGAGGATGAAAATTCACATCTACAGACAATCCTTCAACTCATTCAGTTCTATTAAAAAAAAAACATAGTGTAGATAAAATTTACTACTTTGGTCCTAATTTGAAGTCACAAGAGAAAAAAGATATAGTCAGCTGTCACAATGCCCAAATATGAACAAGGTCAGATTTCAGCGTTTGATTTTTTATTACTGCATGCTGCTGTTACCATTGCTGATTAATTTTCTTCATGCATATTCAGAGGGGCTGGGTGGGAATGATGCTTTTATGTCTAAAGACTGGAGCAGCAAGCCTTTGGTAATTTATTCTAAAGAATAAGGCTGTTTTGAAAACATTGTTGGAATGTTATTGTGTCGGAAGGAACAAACCAATCAAGTGCAGTGTGGGAAAAATAAAGTACAATCAACAACGGTGATTAGTTTATGGTTTTGTGACTAGTTCACGGGAATTGTAATCATTGATTCCAACACATGCTGCTGGAAATTGTTAGGTGCAGTTCATGGTGTTCTAAATTGAACAGTAAAGATATTTTTGCTGTGAAACAAATCACTCTGTGACAATAACATTAGGGGTCTTACTAGTTGGGGGAGGGGGGGAGGGGTGTAACCTCTTTTAAACACCAATAGCGACAAACAAAATTAATATTATTTTCCAGATTGACCTCCATACATTTTCTTAGAGAATAATTTGTTGAAAGATCAAAACATTTCCTTGATTGTGATCTTTTTGATAATTCTCATAACTTTTCCTTTTGACGATGTAGTGATGTTATTAGGAGAAAATCGTTGTTGATCACTCAACCGGGAGAGAAGGCTTATCAGAGAGGTTACACTAGGGGAGGAGGGATGGCTTATAAATCAGGTGGGACCCCAGTCCCACCTGATCTGTATTCCACTCAGGAGGGCCACCCCTCCTGATTCCTTAGTTCGATAGGGGATATGAGCCTCACCCCCGGGGACTTTTGTCAGGACTCCTGTCCAGGGTGGCTGGCTACCGCCGGTACCACTCAATCTTGTCTCCCCCCCGGGAGGACTTCTCTCCTGGTCCCCTTACCCCTAGATTTATAGTGCGACCGGAAAACTGTGAACACTTGAAATATTTCAGGAATGTTTATTGTGTTATGACCAATCACAGCAAAGATCAGCATACACAAACTAGCCACAAAACCAGAAACTAATCAGCGTTCTTAGTTTTGTCATGCCTGATTGGCTTTTTTCTTGCAACACAATAATATTTCACAAATATGTCTGTTGTTCACGGTTTTCCCAGTTTGACTGTAAGCGCTTCCCTGCCGCCAGAATTTTGCCCATTTCTTTCTTGTGTGTTTTCTGTTCGCTATCTGGCGTAGAACCTTTATGCAAAACCACTGCCGATTGGAAGAGTTTATTAAGTAATGGTCCAGGTAAGAAGGGAAGCAATTTCTTTTGTTGTGGCGCAATACGCTTTCCTCACATAGAAATGTTTTCATTTTTACGCAGAGAATGCATAAATCTACAAAAAGGCTGTTTACGAAAAAAAATGTATTTAAACTCTACTTTTAAAGGGTGTATTTTTGTGTTAAAACATTTCGACCAATCACAAGAGTTGCAAACAATGGCCAAGAAATGTTCACAATTTTACATGATCCGCACATACGATGTCTGTGTTACTTAGACTCAGACGAGATTTTGTTATAAGGAAGTTGGATAGAAAAAAAGGTATTAATATACATGCTGCTTTGCGAAGATTTCGTAAAATTTGATGTTTAAACCAATCAGAACCTTAGTAGAGACAATAGAAAAGTTAGCACCTTTTTGCATTCCGACGTGTTCACTGCGTTTTGGTCCTTTCCTTCTTATCTGGACCATTACTTAATACAACGGCTTAGTTAATGCCAAGCGTGCCGATTCCCCTCCCCCGGGCATTTGTTGGGCATTTGTCATTTTGTTTTGGAAAAGCGGCAAATGCCCCGCAGTGGGGCCGGGGGTTCATACAAATACCGCACGGTGGGCTTAAAAAATGGGGTGCAAACGCCCCACCCCGGGATAACACCAAAATTACATTCTCCAGTAAATAATCTGCAGAATTCCACATTTGTGGGAAATCTGTAATTAGTAAAATCCAACTAGTGGTCTATTATCAATGCTGCGTTCTGATTGGTTGAGCTACTACTAGGCTATACGTTATAGCCCCCTAGTAGCGAAAAGGGGAGGGCTTTTTGGCGGCAAAAAGGATTAAAGTCTAGCTTTAACTAGCTATTTCTTTTTTTTATTCTCGATATTTTTGACCAACTAGTTGGATTTTACTAAGACAATTATTCCTCTCGCCCTCATGGCCTCTGAGTCAATAGCCCATTCGGCCTTCAGCCTCGTGGACTATTGACTCACAGCCCATTCGGGCTCGAGGAATAATTGTTAATTATCTGATCAAACTCGTGCATGAAGCACGCTACGCAAATTGCTCCTAGCCGCTAGTTATAATTATTGCAAAAAGATCACATTGATGTGATTAATCTCAATGAAAGAACTATAAATTAGAATTTTAATAATACCATGTTTTCGAAGATGTTTAACACGGTGAATGATTAGCAAACAACCGACGAGCTTTGAGCATTAATTCCTCATCACGATGGAAACCTTGAATTGTCGCATTAATCCGAGATCATACAATACAGCAACTGAGTTTCAACCGTCTTTCGTCGCTCCGCATGGCGTGCGAAAAATCCGAATTCGAACGGGTTGTTATTACAAAAGACCATTGGCGAGAGTAGTACGATTACAACGTTAAACAGAGTGTTCCAGGATTTTTTACGCCGGCTTCTGTCTTGTCTTCAGTATTTTCCTCGAGTTGTCTTAAGCTTCGGAGGCCGCTGTTCGTTCATGGGCTTTTGCTTGCGATGCTATTCCCACCAAGTAGAAAGAAATGGAGCAACCATATACACACAGTCTGATATAAGGTAACTTGACTTGGTGGAATTCTCATCCCAAAGTTTCTTAACACCATGCGAGTCGAGGGATTCAAATGGGACAAAAAATACATGGCGGCAAACTAGTAGCCCCCAAGACGACGAAGAGGAGAACAAAGCAAAAGGAAACTCAAGAAGTAAAATGTTTGTATTTCACGGGCATATATTTAGCTAGACAACTCCTTGGGCCGATACAATGGGTACAGCCACAAATTCTATGGTTGACTGTCAGACATTACGCCATTTCGTTTAGAGGTCCAAACTGCAGTTTTTAGTATCACGTAGGAATTAGTTTCAGGACGGAAAGCGAATGTGATTACCCATGCAGGTTAAGCTTAAAGAAACTGAAAGTATTTATAATAAGAGAACAGAAGAGAGGAAGAAAAAAAAGATAAAGCAATCTTTGAAAACTCAATATTGCAATTTAATTTTCTATAGCTCTTATCGTGCTTTTCTGTTTTAGAATGCTGTCTTTTTGGGATCAATAAAGTTTAGTACACACCCAGGTGGATCTCATTTAGGGGTTTAATTCCAATTTCCTGACGGGCGTCCCCGCCCACTAGTCATATAGAAGGTACCCCTAGGGTAAAACTGACCCCTCGGTATCACTTCTCTTGCCTTCCATTAATATAGTTTGTCCTGCCAGCACAGTTATTAATTGGCATTTAAGCCCCTTCCTGGGCAATGTTGGAAAGAGCTAAATAAACAACAATATAAACGAAGATAAAGATAGGCTAAGGAACTCAGACTGAATGTTTTAGAATAATTTTTATGATACGAATTGTACAGTTATCGTAGTGCTTCAAGAGAAACTGCACAGTTAGCCTGAGTAGCATTCCACTTATGAGAAAACTCAGCCCAGCTCTCGCACATTAACTCGAGCGGAAAAGTTTGTTACGCAGGCTACTGAAAGGTTAATTTTAGATGGCAAGGAAGCAAGGATAGCAACTTAAATAATGACCAAAACAACATTCAGTTAAATATACTTAAGAAAGTTTATTGATTTTGCAGGTTGTACTACATAAATGACAAAAATTGTTCTGTACCCTACTCCTGTCACTTTGTCAAAAAGTGTCTTGTGGCCATCAAAAGAAAAAGAAAAAAAGAAAAGAAAAGAAAGAAAGAAAGAAAGAAGCGGCTCATATTATTAAAAAATATATATTCAAGAGCAAAACTAGTGAAACTAAAAGTTCCTGTCACCATTCAGGACCCTGACAGTTCTCACATAGAGGCGATTGTTTGAAATTATACTGTACTTGAAGAAAATAAAGTTCAGATGGTCGCATTCACATAGAGCCTGATTTTAGCGTTGAATACCAATATTCAGGGTTTCGCGGTGGGTTTATTATTAGGCTAGTGTTGGGAGCTTGTAGTGTAGTTCCGAGTGCGATTTTTGGGCGATACAGTTGCACATGCATTTGCATTCACGGCAGCAGTCAAAAGTCTGTTTGCAAACATACTTTTTGGATGGCAGTGAAGGATGAGGCGACATCGCAACACAACATCGGAAAACTTTCATAGCTTAGGTAGTTGTCTTCTTCCTGGAATTAAAAAGAGAAAAACAAAACAACATAAAAAGCAACGTAAATTTTACACCAGAAAATGTGATTTCAATCTATTAAAAATAATAATACTAATAAAGCAAAGCAAAGCAAAGTGCCATCCGTGGGGAGGGGAGGGGGAGGGGAGGGGAGGGGAGGGGATGGATATTTTTTGGAACTACTCAATGGAGCCCATGGAGCTCCGCTAAGACCTCATCGACCCATGCGTGTTCGTATTATTTATTACAATTAACATTTAGTCACCTTCTCTTTGTAAATGTGCCACTGGTTCCATTGTCTTTAGCATCTGCACAAGTTATAAAAGAAAGAAAGAAACATGACAGCTAAACTGTTCTTTCAGGGCTATTATATTGAACTGTTTTTGGGTATCTTCCAGGCCTACAAATGATCATCAAAAACGACTTAAATATCCGCTCTAAACAGTTTAGTAGCCAGTGCCAGTCTCTCAAATAGTAGCGAGAAGAAGGTCAAAGCCTATAGCCTCCGAGGGTTTATAGCATCAGTTTCAACGATCTCTGTATATCATTAGCTTAGAGTCTGAAACAGACTAAGCTGGTAGTTATTGGGCTGCCTCGGCCTGTGGCAAAGCCCAATATAGTTCCTGGTAGCAAAATTGCGCACGCATACAAAGAGGGCGTTGCGTGTCCCGTGCCTCCTGCAATGGGACTATTACTTGACTTTAAGGGGAAGGGGGATAGTCACTTGCCGGGATAAGTACAAAAAGCTTTGAAACTATTTAATAAGCTACTTTATCACGCAGCTGACAGACCAACCTGCCCCGTTGTCTGCAATAATTAGGATTCTGAATGCTGACTAAAATATCTTATTTGCCCAAGAGTACATAATGTTTTCATACAATTTTACAAAATAACAACCTGTTTCAAGTTTTAGGCCAAAACGGTTATTTATAGAGGGGTCCTAACTGGCAAGTTTTAGCCTAACAATTTTTTAAAGTCCCGGGTTTTTGCACCCATCCCCTCCCCCACAGAGATTTCGACCAGGAGGCGAAATCCCGAGGAGGCACTCAAGTAACTCGTGCGTATATTAAGGAAAGTACTTACAGCTGAAACATACGTAACTCGTGCGTATATTAAGGAAAGTACTTACAGCTGAAACATACAGTCAGTACTCCAGAAAAAAATCTCGATTTGCATTCAACAGGGGTCGCGAGGAAGCGGTGGGTAATGACGACGTTTTCTATTGTTCGCACCCGTAAGAAACGGAGATGGTTAGGATGGCGTAAAACAGAAAATCACATAAGGGACCGCTTAGGTAGATTTTGTGACATTTATTGTACATTCATAATTGGATACTCATTAGGGTTAAGTGTTATCAGTGTCATTCTGTAAAGCAGCTGTTTTGAAAGTTATGGACCAAAAGACACTCGATGAAGTCATAAGGTCCGTACTACTGTGTATATATGAACACTTGGAGAGTTTGCCAGAACGAGTTCACAAATCTTTGATTGGAAACAATTTGTTACCAGACACTCTGTCTCTCTCTTTGGGGGAATAAGGCTCAGTCCCAAACAAGCAAGACGAGTGAATCAACGGCTAGCTTATCACTAGCAGAACGATGGGACGATTACAGAAATTTGCCGACAATCGAGTTCAGTACTGACTTATCCCCAGCTCACAGATGTCCTTTTATAAAGTTTAAACAAGGCTAGAACGCGCGAGTATGAATTCATTAAACCTTTGAATTTCTAACGAAAGACTTACTTTCCGGCAAATGAAATTAACCGTATGTAAAAAGTGAAGGAGAAATAGCGAAAAATTACAACTTCTGATGAAATCTTTTCTTATGGTTTAGGATAAACTATTCTCGAAACTGCGAATGTCTTGATCAAAGCTGTGTAAATGGAACTGAAACAGTGTATGGAACCTTGCGTTTGCTGTTGTTACTCTCACCTATTGTATGGAATATGTGTGAAAATCTTCAATACGAATTGGTTTATTTCAAAGAGCTACACAACGAGCAAAAATACTATTGACCGGCAATACACAAAGCGGGGGCAGCTCTAGTGTCAACTAATACTAGTTACTGTATTGTAAAAGTTGCAGTTGATTAGTTGGTTATCGGAAGAGGTTCCCGGATTCTAGCGCCACGCACTCACCCCGAAACATTCCTAAACAACCACACCCTTCCTCCGGGCTAAATCGTCCACCCTCCCCCCCACCCCTATTATAATACATAAAACCTCTGCGGCTCAAGTTCTTACTTTTCTCAGATGTGGCCACTTGGGTGTGATTTACCAATGACTGCAGGATTCCAATTCGTCTGAAAGCATAACCGGTTCAAAGCGATGCCGACAAGAGTAGAAAAAAAAGAAAAGAAACTCACTATTCTCTGACGATCTTTTTGCGAATTTCACTGACTTAGTTGGAGGAAAGTTGTTTAAGTGGTCAACATTAATATTACTTAACATATTAGTTATAAAAAACAAACAAACAAACGTGAAAAAGCGGCCATTTTGGTTAACATTCGTACTAGTAGTTGACAGTAGTAATGGTGTGCAGGAAGGAGATGGTTCTTCAGTAAAAACCCTTGGAAAAAGCCGATTTCATTGTCAAAATAACTGGTCCGGTAATAGTCCGGCTGGCCAGGTCCGATAAATGGAAACCGCCCTAAATAAATAAAAAACGTTTTTCTAAACTCTTTCTTAGTAAAAAAAAAAAAGATACTGCTCAGTGGCGAATCCAGGGGAGGGGCCCGGGGGGGCCGCCTCCTCTTATTTTCGACCAAAATGAGGCCCGAAGAACCGAAAAAATTTTTTTGGGAGACCGCCCCCCCCTTATCCTAGGGTCTGGATGAACCCCCCATCTGCAGGTCTGGATCCGTCACTGCTGCTAGCAAAACTATACTATTTATTATTACTGTCAACTACTAGTACTACTGTCAACCAAAATGGCCGCTTTTTCACGTGGATGCAAATCAAGAATAACCCTAATCACTGAGTAGTTTAATAAACAAAATCTTAAGGGTAAGTTTTTTACCTTACTAAAGTGCTGGAGGGAGAGGATTCGTTCAATCTCCACTAAATAAAATCAGAACGATTCAGTCATATGGTGACTAAATAAAAAGGCCAAAAAAATGAATAATGGCCACACAAACTATCATGAAAATCTTATTCAACTGGCTTTATCAAAAGTTTTTACTCCCGAGTCAAGCCCCTATTGAGTCACTGTTGCCATTGATTACAGTGGTGTTTCGAAAGCACTTAAATTTTCTTAGCCATTGTCAAGAATGCCATGGAAGTACTATAACGAAGAAATAGGTACTTTCTCACAAAAGAATAGTGAATAGTTAATAAGAAAAAATTGTAAACAAGACATCACTTTTCGAAAAGCCCTATACTGTGAGCCAGTCTCATGTTGCTCGGAATTCTTAGAGCGGGAATTATATTCACGTGATTAAATAGACCGGCTTAGCTTAAGGCGTTCTCCCTCACGTGGTTTTCGCGCCAGATCAGGTACTCATGCGCTATTCACCCCAGACTACACGATGTTTGATTTTCAATCCAGAACAAAGTTCGTTTTTAGTTTATATGATACCGGAATAAGATTGGCATAAGAACGAGCACTTCATTTCGATTGAAAACCTGAATGAACTCATTCCGGAGGGAATGAACGGAAATAAAATGACGTTTTGGTATCATGTTTAAAAAAAAAAAAAAAATAGAGAGAAATATATAAAATAAAGAATAGAGTAGACTCAAAATTGAAAGTGATCCCGGTGTTGTATTAACAGCCCCTAAACGTACCGTTGTCTCATTCCACCAAAGGCCATCCTCCATCCAGCTGTGTTTAGAAACTTGTTCTTGTAACTCCACCTCTAGCACCAGCTTCATTAGCTGCGCCACTGTGCGCCATTCCCGGCCATGGAGCGTGGGGATTAGAAAGTGGTTTTTCTAATGCTTCCTGTACAGAGGTGTCCGTCTTATAGACAGTATAGTTACAGTCAAATAACTGAAAAATGGCAGGGACCAACACTAGGTGTCCGTCTTACAGAGGTGTCCGTTTACTGAAGAGATCTTTGTATATCAGTTGCAATGTCAATGGGGTTCGCTGAATCGTGTTTGAGTTATAAGTCATTAAAGATGACATTAACGATATTTTGATGAGTTATAACAAGGCCATGGTAGCTGTTTATTTTATTTACATAACATAACTCTCTATTACAGTGGAAACTCGATTTAACGAAGTGCCAAGGGACTGGGGGAATTTTTTTCGTTACATCGAGGGTTCGTTATATCGAACACCTCCATGATTTAACGAATTAGTCATGCTTATTACCATCGCATGACTAATGTTCTCACACGTGATGAGAATGGCAATGCTATTGTCGCTTTTGTCAAAAAAAAATGTGGGTTAATTTATTTATGCACTTATCAATAAACTAGCCTTTGATCAATGATCTCCTCCTCATGTTCAGACTTGAATTCACTCGGTAAAGCAGGAATTAGTTCATCTTCAAGTAAGGGTGCATCCAAACGTTCAGATGGTCTCATCTTATTCAGCATCGTCTTTAGTTCATCTGGCGATAAAGCACACTCGGCCTGCTTTTGACTCGATTCTTTCATCGCTTCAACGTACTAGAAAGAAGAACAAAACCTTTGAAGGACAAATTATAAACATTTTTAAGGATAAAATGTAAAATACATTTGAACGCGCCCATGTGCGATCACCTCTCATAAGCGATCACCTTCCATAAGCGACCATCTATCCAAAAACATCAAAACTTTTCCCAATCAAAACCCTGTAATTATTTACCATACATTCATTTGTACACACATAAACTATTACACTGCTACAAGGCAGGAGATAAAGCAAGCTCTGTAGAGCTTTTAGACGATCTCCGCTTTATTCTAAGCAGAAAACTACCACCTCTAGTAAGCAACCGCTACCACTTTTGGGTGAGACGGTTTTGTAATTTCTAACCTGTTGTAGGCGATCAACTGACCCAGTGGTGTAAACGCTATGTTCACAATCAGTACTACGGCTTCCAAGAGTATACACAACTTTTAGAAGTGACAACGTGGAACCTCACATATACAAACTGGAAGTAAACAATCTTGGCTTAAAAGCAAATGTCTTGGGACCTCTTCTCCAAAGAGACTCGTATAGTTCGATACTCGCAGGCAACCACCTAATCTTCGCACCTTGGGCGGTCGCTTACCGGAAGTTCGACTGTGAGGGAATCCATGAAAGGGAGTCCTAGCCTTGGATTCTGGATTCTGCGGTGTGGATTCTGGATTCCCGGATTCTGTGCCAGTAGAACTTGGTTTCTGGATTACTGGCAGCAGGATTCAGGATTCCTTAGAATGTTTTCCGGATTTCCAAAACCAAGGATTCCGGATTCAACAGCAAATATTGCTGGATTCCGGATTCAGTCAAGTTAAAATTTTCCGGATTCCGTAATCCGGATTCTCTTTCATGGGACGACTCTCTGTAATGTTATGTAAAGTGATGATTTGGAGTAGAGATGAAAGAGGTTCATTTTACTTACTATGAGCATGAAATCCTCCTTTTTAAGACCTTCGTTTGACCCGCTCGCAAAGCCGATAATCTCTCCCGGTATTGAAAAAGCTTTGCTTTGATCTCACTCAATCCACCTTGATCTTGAAACGAGAAATACGCCCTCTTCTTTGATCCTTGTAATTTTTGTTTCTACATAAGAATAAACCAATAACTCAGTACCAAAAGGTTGTTCTAATTGTTAAAAAAAAAGGAAATGTGCTTTTTATTATCAACCAATGAGCTAAACCAATTGCAGTTTACTTCACTATTAAAAAAGAACCGATAAAGTCTTTAAGTAAAATTCCAATTTCACCAACCCTGGGTTTTTCTAAACTCCCCCTTACTGCGCTTTTCAAAAACACGTGAATTCTGAAGTTCAAAAGCCAACTGATGCTTGCATTCTTCACGGCCGTTAATCATCTTAGCGGATCTCGTAGAAAACAGAAGTTTGTGATTGGTGGATTTCGATCCGCTTTGTGTGTCTCTTCGTAGCTTCTTTGCTTGTGATCGTAATTTATATGTTGACGGCAGCCAAAAACACAATTGCGAACACAGCTTTTGAACTTCAGTGTTCGGGTCATCATCATTTATAATTTATTATTGAGTTTACTACAAAAAAAAAACGCAAAAAGGATCATTTAAACCGTAGAAGAATTGTATTTTCACCTTACCGAAGGCGTACGCTGAGTGAACTGACGTACGCAACAGGACGGAAGAGGGAAGAAGACAGCAAACCTTAATGTGTGACAAGCATGACAATAATTTTGTTTGAAAAAATCTTCCGCCAAACTTCACCTTCTTTTAAATAGATCTTTTTTTGTAAAAGACTGGAAAAAAATTAATAAGTAACAGCCCTGTCACTTGTCACACCCAAGCGTTTTGCCGTCCTCTTCTTCCTGCCGTCTTGTTGCGATGTGAAAACAATAATTTTCCATTACTTATAACAGAATGTGAGTTTCTCGCCCTACCTTCTGACTTGTTTCCACACGATCTTCGTCCTTCTTTTTCTCTTGTTCACAAAGATTAGCAGCAAGACCAGAATTTTTGCACTGAAACAATAACAATAACAAATAAGTTTATCTCTTTTTTTTTTTTGCAAGTTGTGGTGCATTCTTATTGTTTAGATTGACTGAAGGGCTAGCCATGCTTCATTATCATTTGAACCATGCAAAATGATACCATCAAATCATAAGAAAGATGAATAATAATATCTTTTGATAATATCTGTAATCTTTACAAAAATAATGGTATGATGAGCTGAAACAGGTAGCAACCTTCCATGCGTTGTCAAGGTGAATTTTACCGGGTGAGATAACTCAGGATAACTATTCAGGGTTACAGGAAATATTTTTCAAAAGAAGGAATTTTTTAATTCCTCTATAAAAAAAAAAGCTGTAGGAGATGCTAATATTAAGACATGACGAACAGGGATGTCATGCAGTGCATGCGCATGTTCTGACATGGATATCCATGGTTCTGATAACAAAGTTAGATTTGGTTTTCAAATCAGGGACACTGCTGCATTTCTCGTGGCGTATTGTTGTGGTATATTAAATGCTTATGTGTACCCTAGCTGATTCTAGAGAATAAAGTAGTGAATTGGTTTAAATGAGAATGTCTTTTCAGTTTTTAGAATGAGAATAAATGTCAATATATATATAAGTAAAACAATCGTGTTTTGAAGCTTTTAACCTACCTTCTCCGGCCTCTGTTCACCGCCGGTGATTTGATAAAAGCAAATTTTGCATTTAAGTATCTCTACAGACACAAACAAAAATTCGCAAATAAACGACTCTGTATATATACAGAGTGAAACTTCGCAATTAATTAATTGCGAGTTTTTTACTCACTCATATATACGAAGCAAAATTTGCAATTAGTTAATCGCGAGGTTTTACTCTAACTACATATTAATTACACTGATACAAATCTCGCACTTAACTATTTTCTTAACTGCGAAATTTCTGTCTGTTTATAGTAAAAGACTCACCGCCAACTGTTTTCACTACGAGGTCTTTTACATCCAAACAAACATCTCCAATTGAAGCATACGGAACATGAGCCGGCGTATAAATCCTCGAACACTCTGTTTTACATTGTGATTGTACTACTCTTGCCAATAGTCTTCCGGTAATTGCGATTTGTAATGACAACCCGTTCGAAATCGGACTTTTCGCTCGCCATGCGGCGCGACTAAAGGCCGTTGAAACTCAGATCGAAAATTTTGTTTCAAACATCGAACAATGTCTGCGTAAAGTTGGTTATCCGATTTTTGAAGCACGACCATGTTACAATTGAGCCAATATTTCAATTAAAAAAGGCGATGTGGTACAAACGTAAACAGTAGCACAAGAACAAATGCGAACTAAAACTTTTAAAACTTACAGTTACCATAGGGACGTTTCATGACGAATTGTCGTGACGCGGCACTTTCAAACACTTGGAACACTCCGCGCCTACAGTGCATCAAGGAACCGAACGAGAATGAAAAGCGACGTCGAAAAAAAATAATGGTCAGGTGAAAAATAGAAAAGGAGTGAAGAAAGAAGAGGGCGGCAAAACGTTTGTTTATGACAAACGTAACAGGGCTATTACTTGTGGGTATTCTCGTGATCTTCACTTAACGTTGTGTTCTTAGCGGAGCTCCACGCGCGGAGCTTTGCGGTATTGGGTTATTTCTGGTGCGATTTTGCGGCAATTTTTTCTCAAAGTAC
The DNA here is from genome assembly GCA_942486035.1 of Porites lobata. Taxonomy (NCBI): domain Eukaryota; kingdom Metazoa; phylum Cnidaria; class Anthozoa; order Scleractinia; family Poritidae; genus Porites; species Porites lobata. The sequence goes on from CALNXK010000293.1 coordinate 22,843, forward strand.
TTAATCGGTGAAAAAATTGTTGTCACGCGGTGATCTGCTTCGTTTCTTTAAAGCATGACAACTATACAAATTTATAAAATAACTAAGATATATAGTACGCGCGCTCTGATTGACCGAGAGGAGTTGCATGAGAGTATGTAAACATGGTTGTGGCGTCAAGATGTTTCTCTTTTCGCGCTAATGCACCTATCAATGTAAATCCCGTGGGGGGCTGCGGGCAAGGGTGGGGATTTGATGCCTGAGACTATCCCCCTGTCGGGCTTTTGATCGTGCGAGGCGACCCCGGGGTCGGGACATTTGACTTTGATCGACAGAAGCCTGGTATCAATTCAGAAGCGGTAGCCAAGTCCGTCCCTCGAGGCTTTCTGAAAGTCACGCTGTTGGAGAAAGTTATGAAGTTTTCATTTGTTTTAATCGCCACAATCCGATACTTTACATGTACACTGTCATCTAAACAGATAATGTCTACTTTGAGAAAGTTTTTATCTTCAAGTTCCCATCTGATTGTAAACCTCGATTGAAATCGAATTCTACCATGAAAGTCAGAGGATTTTTTACAGGTCACTGATCCGACCTGTTCCGACATGTTGAGCCGATGTTATAAAGCATTTTACGTTTCATTAATATAGTAGTATTATGTTGTTCAAAATGAGAGATGCTAGTGGACAGAGAAAATACTTAATTACAGCGAGTAATTTAACGGAGCTTACGTTAACCTTAAATAAAAGTAGTAAGAACGTACTTTTGAAAAGTTCTTTTATTCGTTTTATATAGTATTATAGTATTGTTTGTTTAGATTTTTCCCCTGGGGTGGGGGCTTTTTTGACACTTTTGATTGACCTTTCGTTTCCCACCCTTGGGAATTTGATCAAAAAATTTTAAAATTTGTCAAATCCCCACCCCTTGCCCGCACCCCCCGCACGGGGTTTACATTGATAGGTGCATAATCACGCAAGCACGAATTTGAAAAAGATTTCGAGTTCAAAACTCGAAAAGTTCACTTTATTTATCAATTCCTCCGTCGGCGGAAACTTGGAAAATCATTACAAAGAAGGTGTGTCAATTTTTTTTCGCTTAAGCTGACAGTTTAAGCGAGAAAAATCCGTATTTTGAATAGCATCTTTTTTCCAAAACAAGAACTGATTACGCGTGCAAGACGTCGTGTACAAGACTTTGCGACTGGTAAGAATTTCTCTTTTAATCAGTGCTATAACAAAGAGCTTTGCGTTTTTTCTTGGGAAAGTTATTTTATAAAAGGAATAGAAAACTTTTTTCCTGTGTTTGCATAGCCTGATATAAACACTCGAGGGGTTGGGAAAATTCTCGACAGTTATGAATTCTCCCAACCCCTCCCGTGTTCAAACCAGGCTATGCAAACACGGAAAACGTTTTTTATTGCTTAACTATGGGTTCCTGACAAATCCTAAAAGGAGTCCTAGAAGGTCTCCCTAGGTCCCCAAGCCTGTGTGTCTTCCTAGTTGCACAGTCGGGGACCGTCATGATTGTGCAAAGAGAGTCCAGACAACGCGCTCATAGACATGGAGGAGATTTTATTTTCGCGGGAAAAAGTGCCCTAAAATGTGTCTTGGCTAACGTTCCTGCTGACCTTACCGTCTCTTTCGTGCCAGTCGCGAAACAATGGCGAGTGAACCAGATAGTGAACAGAGTGACTAGTCAGATAATCCAGCAAATAGTGAGGTAGTTATGAATTGCGTAGCAATTTTCTACGAAGAAGGAAAAAGGGGCGAGAAACAGAAAAAAAAAAGTTCCTTTGTTTGGTAAATCGAGGGGAGAAGAGGCTAGGGAAATTCAGGGAAACCGTTTGGTAAGTACTATAATCTTATTCTACTCACTCCTAACCTACCTCAACAGTACATCGATTATCGACATTTTGCTGTCCTACAGTCTACTTGAAAAAATGGACTGACAGTTATCGGACCTTATCGTATATGAGTTTCACTGAAAACGTTTGATAAACAAAGACGAGTGCGATGGTCGTAAATGTATGTTTATCGTATGCTTAACATCGACGCACCTTAATCTGGAAACAGTATTCAAAAGACGGATTTTAGTCTTGAGAACGGCAACTTCTTCCCTTTTGCGACTGCGGTTTCGGTATTTTGGTAAATTTGATGCGGTATTGCGGTTTTCTCTCGGCTACCAAGTGCGGTATTGCGGTATTCGTACCTCCCTTACGCCCCGCCTCCTTTTACGAAAAGATCTTCTGAATTGAAGTTTGGCGGAATTTTTTTCGAACATTACTGATTGTCACTCTTGTCACAGAAGGTATGCTGTCTCCTTTCCTCTTCCGTCCGTTCACTACTTTGAAGATCAAGTCATTCAGGTCATTGGCCTTCATGTTTTGCAGAAAGATCACGATCTGTTTTTGCCTTTTTTACATACCATGAGCGCGACAGATTACACATGAAATATGAGCGCGTTTTTATTTTTTTTGTTTGTTTGTTTTTCTTTTATCTCCTAAGTAGTTATAAAAGAGCCTAAGGCAGTATAAAACTTGTCTGGGATTGAAAGTTGTTCGGCACAGCCAGGCAAAAAAAAAAAACAAAACAAAACACAATTTCATTTAGCAAGATATGAGGTCAAGCAAGTGGTGCACATCTTGTGACAAAACCGGAGTTTAAAAATGCGAAGACATCCAATGACACTCAATCCCGGATATTGGAGAACCATGTGACCGTCACATAACGTTTCACGTAATGTGTCTGTCCATCCGCGCCAGCGGAGCAGCATGGGTAAGAAAGTGAAGCAATCTACCCATCTGAGAAAATTTGGTAATCACGTGACCGTACACCGCCCGACCGAGGGACCGTCCGTCCGCACCACAGGCATACCAATGTAAAATAACTCAATCAACGGGTACAGCAACCCGAACCCAAATGCAACTCGGTTATTTTGGCGGGAAATCGCATAGCCACCGGCGTCTTGTAAGGCAGAGACAACTATAGAGTCAATAAAGACGAAAACGGAAAGCGGAAATTGTTTCTGTATCCGTGTTGTCTAAAGTATTTAGTTCAGACTAATTGTCATGTCCACAAATTTGGAATATAGATCAGGAGAAAGACAGAGAAAAAGAGAAAGTAGGCGTTGGGCCAGCGAAGCTCAACGAGAAAAAGGGCGACAGAGGTCTCGAGCGAGAGATAAAAAACAAAGGAGACATTTTTTTGTTGGAAGAATGACATGAAAATTTTGTAGTGGCGGTGACAAAATGGGAAATGCTAGTAGCGGCCACCAATGAAAGGTAAAAATAAGCGGCAGTGAAAAAATAGTGAACGAGAACACGTACGACAGTTCCTCCATAAAACGTGTGACTAAGAAGTTTCTGGAAGTTTCACGTTGTAGTCGTGAAAAACAACGGCAAAGAAATGTACAAAAAAAAGTGTGCTGCACGTGCAAAGTTGCTTTTTTTGCTAATTAAACCTATTGCTGTTTTTCACCATTCTCCGGCGTTGCCTTCGCCGCTTAGCATTACACGATTTTATAGTTTTTTTGAACAAACAATAAATATTATCGAGAACTTCGCTTTTAGCCCTGGCTAAATCTATATATTATTTTTACACTTTTTTTTAAAACTATGGGACCACTTTCTTTGGCTTACCACTGTTGTGGTATCCCTATTTACATAGGCTCCTCTCAGATCATAAGATCATAAAGCCACCCCTGCCTCCACTTTGAGTGACCAACAACGATTTTCTCCTAACATCATCACAACATCATAAATTAAAAAGGTTATGAGAATTGTTAAAAAGATCACAATCGAGTAAAATGTTTTGATCATGAAACAATTTGTTTTTTAATATTGGGGTTTAAAGGGGTTAAGCAACATCCCCCCCCCCACACACACACACACAAGTAAGACCCTTAAAATTATTGTCACAGAGCGATTTGTTGCACAGCAGCAAATATCTTTGCTGTTCAATTTAGAACACCATGAACTGCACCTAAAAATGTTCAGCAACATGTGTTGAAAACAATGATCACAATTCCTGTGAGCTAGTCAAAACACCACAAACTAATCACCGTTGTTGATTGTACTTTATTTTTCCCACACTGCACCTGATTGGTTTATTTCTTGTGACACAATAACATTCCAGCAATGTTTTGAAAACAGCCTTATAATAATTAATTATTAATTTTTCTTGCCCGTAGAGTTCTCGAACTAAAATGTTCAGTGTGTGATAATCCACTGATAATAAAAACAACTTTGTAAAATTTAAACCATGTATTATTTAAAAATTGATTTGCATTAGTTTCTCAGAAATACTGCTCATGCAATAGAATAATTACTAAAGGCCTGCTGCTCCAGTCTTACATAATAGCATAACATCATTCCAACCCAGCCCATTACACACACCCTCCCCACCCCAACAACTCAAATATGCCTGAAGACAATTAATAAGGAATGGTAAAAGAAAGTCGGTCAGGTATCATTGTGTAAACACCATTCCCCGTGCTAACACCAAATGCAGTGGAGCCTTGAAGACACAACCAACCTCTATAATTAGTCTGGGCCCAGGCTCCGCATTGGCGGAAAAGGAGAGAAAAATCGGTTTTGGCAAAAAAAATAAATAAATAAAAATCGGCGAGTGAAGCGAGCCAAGCGGTAGTCCTCCCCACCAATAAGCTTGCTTCGCTCACTGCTATTTTTCCTATTTCACCCCTTTTTTCTGCCTTTTTCCCCCATTACAGAGCATGCATGGTCCCAGGTCACCAACCTCAATATACTTTACAAAGTTCTCCAAAGTTATGAACACAATTAATGACACTTTTACCAATCTATTTCAATTTGCTACGCACCTGCTAGATAAAAAAATTAGGATCAAAAAAGTGAATGTAATCTACACTATGTCTTCTTTTTAATCGAACTGGATTAGTTGAAGGATTGTCTGTAGGTACGAATTTTCATCCTCAACCTCATTCAATGTCAGATTACAATGTGCTTCCAGTATTTTAAACATAACTTTTTTTTTTTTATAATTTGTGCCATTGAATTGTAAAATAACTTTAATTTATATAAATATTGTAATCACAACAATATTAGTACTTTTTACAGTGTAATTGTATTTGAAATATTAACATCATAAATGTAGTTATAAAAAGATGGTAAACCTCAAGTGAATCAACTAACCAAACAGAGGGTGCTGCGAGTCAAATCACTGAACCAGCTCCAAAGAACCCTTAACAGTTAAGGCTGCAGTATCAGGTGATGGCTTGTTAGCCATCCATGACAGGTATGCATTCCAAAATATTGCTACAATTTGGACAAAGCCAACGCGGTGCTGAATAGGAACAAACGTAAAATTCAGAAACTGCACAAGGGGCCAGATCTTATAATTTGTGATCAGTGTCTGTACATAGCGTTCCTGGAGCATCTCTTTGATTTCATGTGGTCGTTTTCCAGCAAGTGTCTCGGACACGCTGAAAAAGAAGCATATCATAACAGGAGCAAAAAGACTCTGATCCAGCAGCATCTTTTTAAAGCCGGCAGTTTTGGCAGTCCCAGGGACAATCCTTTCCAGTGTAAGATACCATGATCTTAGCACAGGGCCAATAACTAGTCCAACCACTCCCATACGAGCTGTTCTTCTGAAGTCATGATTTGTGCCTCTTTGCTCAGCAAATTGCTGGCTGATGACATCTCCAGCAGCGACAAGGACACCTAAGGCAAAAACAAGAAGTACTGAAGAGTTATACTGTCTTTGCATCCCAGGGGAAAGCACTCCCTTATTTGGCCTTAATGGTTAACATGGTATGGGTTTGGCGGGTTGAGAGTCTTAATAAAACTGAGTACACAATTTTGCTATTAGCCTCTCAAACAGGGTGTTGCCCTGAACAGGCTGTAAAATGTGGGAGATTTCAATCAGTGTACATGTACATCTGTGTGGGAGGGCGGATTCAATAGCCTAAATAATTGGAGAGCCTCTTGTCTGAAATAGAGTAGTGAAACAGGCGTTTTTAAGGCTATATGGAGGCATACAGGGTATATAAATGAGGCAGCAAGTGGGATTGGCAGCAACAGCTTAATCAACCCGGTCAATTTGCCACTTCCTCCGTACTTTTATACTTTACATAAACACATTAGATAATCACTCTCTTTCTTTCTTTCTTTTTTTTCTTTTAATTTGCCCATGGTCTGAGTGCAACCTAGGGATGAGTACCAGTTCTACGCTGGGACTAGGGGTTGGGAGGGGGTGGGGGGGTATAGGATCACTGATTTGGGGAGAATAGGGGGACTGTCCTCACATCACTGTAGCTCACATCCAGGAGGTGTGAATGAAATCCTTCCTCTTTAACTTCTGTAAACTTGGATCGCAGCTCCCTCCCCCCTTGGTACATCTACATCCTAGATGAATGCGAGTTACAACAGTATTAATTTTATGAAATAATAGGGGACTAGAAGTCTGATGGAAATCAACATCAGCAGGGTGCAAAGAAAGTTAGTTTTACAGCTTGTCATTTGGGCAAGCTGTATAAGCTAGTAGCATGCATTAGCCCAAAGGTCATTTCAACTAGCCCCAAATACTTTTTGATGAGGTAACCGCAATGATTACACAGTTCTTAGACTGTAATTTTAATCCCTCAAAAAATGTCACTGTCCTGTACATTGGGCAAGTTAAGAATGAAATCCACTAGTGCAATAGCAAAATCCACCAGTCCAGAGCTATTGGACACTACCTTCTTTTTGCAATAATATTGTGCTGCCGTAGTTGTACCATAGCATGTTCATGGACAGCTTACATATACATCAGAACTTAGTCCCTTAACACATATAAAAACATATATACTTGTACCTGTTTAGAGTTTTAAAGAAGGTAACCAAAAAAAATTTCCACCATGGAGCACTAACTGTAACAATTTTTATGATTGTAATTTTTGCAAGCACAAAGCTTTAAAAGTTGAAAAGGGTGGCAAATTTTTTTCAAGTTTTAATCAACGTCCATCCTTGCCATTCATAGCTACAAACAATAGACCTTTGTCATGTGGCAGCCATTTTGTCCCAAGAGATTAAAAAAGCTTTGTATTTGCGCAGCTAGCCTCCTTCTTACTGCCAGGCTAACTGCTGGGACAAAATGGCCGTTGTGACAAAGGTCTATAGCAAATGGTTTCAATGCCTAAAAAATAGTGTGGCATAGTCCCTTTAATCTTTCTGTTTTGAGAATCTCACTAGGAACATACGGTACTATAATGAGGTCTTTCATAGAAAATTGCTCTCAAATTATTTGTAGCAGAAATCTTACTATTTTTGAATATCAGCAACAATAAACAACAAAAGAGAATTAGATACTTGTAGAGTATGATTAAACCACAGTAAATTATAAGAAGGATACTGTAAAACCTAAGAATGAAATATTAGTTAATTACTATAAAAGTGTTCATATAAATTACAAAAAAATTTAGATAAATTGTTTAACACTTTTTTCTATTGCTAGTCAGTCAAGCAATCAAAATAAATAAAAATTATAAATAAAACAGTAAGTTGCAAAGAAATTTCATTTTTGGAGTTGCTAGCCTGCACTTTTATCCTTTTAGAGTTATTATCAATATTATACTAGTCAATCTTGACTTTACTAAGAGCAGAAAATGTACAAAATATGGTGATATATTTCATGTGATTTGGCCTGACAGATACAAAAAAACCACACTAGCAGAGACAGTCTTTATTTTGAAATGAGGTCTACATCCTTAGTAATATTCAAAAAAATTCTATGTTGACTCTAACATTTTTATTTTTATTTTTATTTTATTTTATTTGCCACACTAATTACAAAAAATATAGGAAAAGAAGAAGAAAAAAAAAAAAAAAAAGAAGTGGCGAGGAGACCTAACAGAAACTATAGGAGCTTATGAGAGGTTAGGCCTCCTCGAACTATGAGCTAGAGCTGTTTCACATCAATTGAAGAGAAGAAGGCGAAAAGTCGAAGATGGAAAGATTTATAAACTGTTTTCATACTTACTCAATAATTTAATCTTCAGTTTTTTCTTAAAAGAGGAGAGGGATTGAGAGTTGATGATCTTGTTGTCAAGTGAATTAAAAAACTTAGGCCCTTGAAAAAAGGGCGAGAACTTCTTCGTGTTTGTACGACAATACGGTAGACGGTAGGCCTGAGAATTTCTTGTATTGTAAGAGTGGAATTGATTGCTTTGAGAGAAATTGTTATTAAACTTTGGAGGTAAGAATGAATTTTTGCAAGAATACATAAATTGGCCCAGTTGAAGCAAATGGATATCATTAAATTTTAGTATACCGAGGTCCTTAAAGATGGGGTCAGTATGAGCATTAAAATGTGATTTATTAATAATTCTAATAATGCGCTTTTGCAGGATAACAAGGTGGCGGAGATTAGTTTTATAGGTCGAAGCCCAAATGATATTGCAGTAGTAAAAATAAGGATAAATTAAGGAATAGTAGAGCATACGTAAAGACGATTTAGGAAGAAAGAAGCTGCATCTAGATATTATACCGATTGACTTTGCAACTTTACTTGCAACGTGAGATATTGACATGAAGTAACTTGCCAGTGTAAATAAAATAATTTACATGCACAGTCAAGTTAGATTGTACTGTCAGCAATTATTGTTTAAATAAATATAATTCACATTTTGTCAAAGACAAAAAATGTTGGGTATCCATGATGGAAAGTTTACAAATGTCATAACAATAATATTAAACATCGCTGGCTCTATTCCACTCTTTGGGAAATAGTTTCTGTGAATGTTTACATGTATAAGTCGAAATGGCATGGCCACAGTTCTTAGCTAACTTCACTGTAGCCAAATGACTGACACTTGTGCTTTATAAATTTATGTCATCAACATTTCTTGTAATCGGTCTAAGTGGAGCAATTGGTTTACTTTCTGTATATCAGGGTGCAAAGAAAGTCGGTTTTACGGCTTCAAGCAGCCACTCAGGCATGCAAGTTGTTGCTAGTATGTACTAGCCCAAGAGTCTTTTAAGTAGCCCTCGAAAAATTTAATGAGCAGCATTGATTACAGTTCTTCTGTAATTTGAATTTCCCAAAAAACTTCACTTGCCCAGCTGGCAAGTTAAGAACACAAATCACTAGCCCAATTGCAAAATCCACTAGCCCCAGACTATCAGACACGTCTTTCTTTGCATGCTGGTATATGTACATGTTCATCCTTCCTCAAGATGCTCAAACTGGATGGAAAACATTTAGCCAAAGATTCATTTAGTGCCAATGATGTGGATGCTTGTTCACATGTTTGAGTTACATTGTAGGAAGATAAATGTGTGTTTACTTGTATACAGTTCCTCAGTTAATGCCCACTGTTTAAGATGCAATGAGTTACAATAAAGTCCACAAAAACTAACAACAAAATAAAAACAAAAGAAGGTTATGCATAAATGTCCAGGTGAACATACCGTATTTATTCGATTAACCGCCCTGGGCGCTTATTAAATTTTTGGACCTTGAGAATGGGCGCTTATTCGAGGTGGGCGCTTATTCGAGGCTGGGCGCTTATTAAATTTTCAACATTTTCAGCAAGCGTAGTATGTTTATTTTGCAACAAAACAATAAATGGTAAAAACAAAACGCGAAGATGTAACAAAGCAAGGTCTGTAAAATACTCTGAAGAAAACTCCGTCTTCGGGGAAGTCTCTTATTAGTACTTATTCAATTTTTGGGAGGTGTGAGGGGAAAAGGGATGGGGTGGGGTGGGCGCTTATTCGAGGCTGGGCGCTTATTAACTTTTTCTGCCTTTAGGATGGGCGCTTATTCGAGGTGGGCGCTAATTCGAGGTTGGGCGCTTATTCGAATAAATACGGTAGTCCAGAATAGGACTGTAATGTTGACAGTCACTGGCGTTTCAACAATCTGTAGTATTCATCTTCAGAGTCACTCAGAAGATGAATACTGCACAGGTTGTTGAAACGTCAGTCACTGTCAACATTCAGGACTACGTTCAACCCAGACAAACATACTCAGCCTACTTATGAAATGACTCCTGGGTTCAAATCTTTCACAAAATAAGAGCAATATGTAGACAATAGACGTATTTTACAATCTGGTGGCCTATCAAATATGTATCCTTTTATAGGATTATAATAACCATTTCTGACCTCGTTAACATGTGTAAAATACAAAACAATTCCTACTTTCAAACGAGGTCAGAAAGCCTGAATTTATCGCACATATAAAAAAATATACATTAATAAGACACAATTGTGAAAGAGGTATAAAGCTGGCCCATACATGTATGTATACTAATCAGATGTGTCAGAGATACACGCACACTCAGATGCAGAGGTACAAATTGCACACGCATTTTTTGGACAGTTGTTTTGAGCTGCATGCACTGTAGATATACATGTCTAGGTATCTAGTGCAACTGTGAAATTTGTATCAAGACAGTCTGTGGATCAAGAGCATTATCCTCCAGATAATGTTGTTGTTGTTGTTGTCGCTCAAAAGTATAAACCATGAATGATGAGGCCTCAAGTATTTATGGGTATACATGTATGTTCATTAGCAAAGCAAATTCAAAGTTCTTTTGACAAAAGTTTTCATTGTCACGAGATACTTGTGCGGATGCAAATACCTAAAGTACTTTCTGCAGGCATGCCGTTGTTGTTGTTGTCTTCCAAGAAAGCTTTTTATGTCCTATCTTATGATTTTCAAATGTGTGTTTGTGATATGCCTATGGTCTTTAACTGTAGACATCTCTTATGTGTCCAGGACAGGTGAAGCTGTGAGCTTATTGCCACAAAATCTGGAAACCGTTTGATGTTTTTTGGATGCATCGTCACCAAAAGCTTCAATAAAGTAAACATTTCTGAAAAGAACTTGCAATGCTAATAAAGTTCCACCCATAAATCCATTAGGTCCCATCGTTCATGCAGTCTATACTTTTCAAGCGACAATGTTTTTTCAATCAGGCCCCAGTTGTTCAAAAGGTGGATAATTAATGCTATCCATTGGATAAATCTCTATCCACTGAACAGCGCAATTCATTTTCCTAACACTTATCCACTGGATAATGATTTATCCTGTGGATAGCGCTATCCATCTTTTGAACAACCGGGACCAGGTGTATACCAGGGCTGTTAACTCCTCATGTCTTCAAATATTGAGACTTGATGAGATAAGGGATGATAAATGATGTCATAATGGCCATGGCACATGACATCATTTGTGAAAAAAACTGCACAAAAAAGATTTTGTTGGAATTGTAACATTTGACCTAATTGGCTTACTTCCCACCAACCACATTATTGCTTACATGTATATTACAATGTCATACCAGAGTTTGTGAGGAAGTGTTTGATGTTAACAGTAAAATAGCTCAAACAAAGCATTAGTATTTGAAAAAATTCCACTGTCAGAAAGTCGATTCTACAAGAAATGGCAAACCATGGCGATTATCTGTGAGATTTCAGACTCCAACCTGGAGACTGGGAGAAATGGTTCAAAATCTGGAGTCTCCCGGATTATCCGGGAGAGTTGACAGCCCTGTGTATACAGTCAAACCCCGATTTTTGGACACCTGCTTAATAAAGACACCTCATTATTACAGACAGTTTGCTTTGTCCCTGGGGAAAGAAAGTCCTTAAGTTACCCTTAAGTTACATTTTTTCTGAATTCAACCCAGTTGATATGGACACCCCTCAGTGCATGTGTTAACAGAGAAAATGTTTACAAAATAATGTTAGAGTAGTGTGTACAACTGGCAGAGTAATGAATACAACTGATAGCGTAGTGCGTACAAACGACAGAGATAATGTTAAAATGAGAGTCTCGCTCTGGAATGCCAAATATCAAGAGGAGACGTATGAAAGAGCAACAAAAAATGATGCCAAGTAAGGGATGAGAAATGAATGACAAGAAGACAATGATATGAAACAAGCGACAAAAATAATTTTAAAACAAACAGCGCACCACTGTATGGTTTCATGCCAACAGTTTCGTTTGATTTAGGCCTTTTCTATTTTGCTATGTTTTCCATTTTGAGTGCATCGAAATCTAACAATACACAAACTGTCCGAACTGTGTCTCCAAACGTCCTCATGCAAATTAGAGGACATTGCAAGCTTAATAATGGCAAATCCGCAAATCCGAAGCTCATTTGTCTTTCAAAACAATTCTAAGCCCCTACAACGCGATCGGTAAAAGGATTTAAGCTTATTTCACAGCAATTAAGCTTTGGATTTTTAGAAGACTTCACCTCACTCAAATGATTTGAGTGAGATGATGTCTCCTCCAATCCATCATGAAAAAAAATTTAAAAACGGAATTTCATTAATTACAATACCTGTTCCTATAGTTTGTGTTTTCCAAGGATCTGTTATAAGCAGTTGCTGATATTTCGCCCAAGCTCTTCTTAGAATACTCATTACGGCTTGCCTTTATATCTCTCTTTTTTTTTAGCGCTGATTGAGCGCTATGATCCGCTGGAGATCGCCGCCGCCATGTTTTTTATTTCGGCAACCGAGCGGCCCTGGGAAGGAATTTGAATCGACCATTTTTTCGGTGGGGAGGAGCGGGGGGAGGGGAGGGGATCACTTGATTTTTAGGAGAACAGAAGGGGGCATCATTCGTAATTGGGAACCCAAAAAAGAAATAATTGCAGAAGAATTAGAAGATTTGAGAAGGACGACTCACACTAGATACGAGCAGTCTCTCTTTTTTTCTGTAGTCCGTCGAGCAAAACGCGAGACACGCAAATGGCCACGCGCGTGACTTATAGCGCGAGACGGGAGAGGCACGTTTCGCGCGTCTCGCGGCTTCGCCGCTCCCGCGCGCGTGCATTGCTCTCACTAAATCTGAAGAAAAAGAGAGACTGCTCGCAGTCTAGACTCACATGTGTTGGACAATAGTCAGGTCTCTTAGTGCAAAATATAGGCCGGATCGTTACAGACGTGACAAAAGTGTCAAATTTGGCACAGAGCTTCCTTAGCACCTGCCGATTAATACTGGAGGGGGTGCCCGTTACAAATGGTCCTAATTACAGATAAAAGGGGGGGTTAACTTTCACCTATAATAGCAGATTGGGTGCCCTGTGGTGAGTACTCTTCTTGTTTGATTTGGCTAAAAAACATTCGTTTCAAATTTTTAAGTTTTTAATTTGGTAATGTTTAGTTGTTGTTACACTATTCAAAATAGTTTTACATGTACATAATACTGACTAGTGCCCAGTCTCCACACTGTAAGTTTGGCCATGTTCACTGTGCGGACTGTGCGGCTATCAGTGTCACTGCTAAGACTTGACAGTTATAATATCATTACATATCAATTTAAACAGATCACAAAGCAAGCTTTCAAAGATGTCATACAATAACATAAAACTGAAATGTATCACGTCCTAAACGATAGAATCGTTAAAGTTTGACATGCCACATGAACGACCTCATGACCGTAACTGACAACGCGCCCACTTTGTAATTGTGCAGCTAAGAGTAGATTATAATTTGCTTCGTTGGTAACCCTGTCCTTGAGATAATGATTAAAACATGTCAACCTCGTCCTCAGGGGGAAAAGGGGGAGCACACTTGGTTAGTGCGCAGCCTTCGGTGCGCGAGGTCCCGAGTTCGATCCCCGGTGTCAACACATCTTTATTTCAACTTTTCTTTTTTCTGTGGAGCTTGGACTATCTTCAAATACCCTTAAAAGGGGGAATTAATGGAGAGAGGGGGGTAAAAGGAGCGCACCGTCGACCTCAAGTTTATCAGTTATTATTACTGTCACGAGTTATTGACGTAAAATATGGTCGCTTTACCTTTGTCTACCTTTTTTTAAAGCCCTGGGGACGAGGTGTAAAACATGCCTCTCCAGGAATTTTTAACACTTTTTATCTTTTGCACATAATTTTGCATTTAAAAAGAAGTGTATGAGGTCCCTGCATGCCTAGACACCTGTAAGCGGCTCATTCACTTCAGAGCTCTTGGACCAGAGTGTTAATGGTAAGTCTGTCTATACGATCTTTCAAAAAAAGGAAGGTCGTCGCGTGCGCTACAATTTACAAACAAACTAACTTCAGAAGAAGGCCTCTTTTAGTCAACCAATGACGCATCATTTATGAAAATGAATGTAATTTGTTTGATGCAATTAGACGAATACCCCGTGGTTACGAAATCTTACGATCATGAATTCCTCGAGAGCAATTCAGTTACCAACTTTTCACAAAATAATGGTATTGAAAATTACATAAAATACCAAAAAAAGCAAGGGTCAACAATAATTATGGCCTGGTCCCTTATAATAATGGAGTGGTCATGATAAAGAAGCCCATCAGCCCCAACTTAGACCACTCAAACAGATTTCTGACAGATTACATACTGCAAAACTTTGCATTCACTTATGCCTATGTTGCCACACCAGGAGCCTAGAAATCGGCTCCTGGTCACACCTTGTTTTTATTGCTGAATATCATTCTAAAGAGCTTTACGAAATATTTTGTTAGTAGGGTGTTTTGAACAATTTGATTGATATTTAGAGATGGTGACAAAAACGAACGCAAAAAAGTCACAAAACGAGACGAATGAAACCACCGCAATCTAATATTCGTTTTACATCGATATAATGGCTTCTTTGGCTGCTATGCTAATGTTCTTGAAGATGGCCGGTAGTATCAGAGCTAGTCCTGGGTTAGGTATACCGTTTATTACCAGTTTCACGGTTCCTGAGACTTAGGGCCTGTTAACATAAAGGTGGGGGACCCCAGGTAGGTGAGGTAAGCTGCTTAGGTGGGGTAAAAAAATAACCCTCCTTTACATGCAATCTTACAACCCCGCCATCCTGGGGTGCAGTTTCTCAAGATTATTAAATGGTCGCTAAGCACGTAAACAAGAAAAATGCTGGCAAACCACGTCTACGCTCAATTGCTGCTCTTGCTGCAACCTTCACTGTTGTGGCTTTCTATTGTTACCTTTAATAATTATGTGAAGCCACCCGGCGCCAAAGTGAATTTTGCGCGAATTTGATGTATCACGAATCCAACCCCGACTAGCCTGGGTTACCTCACCTTGAAACGCTGACATGGCAAAATTTGACCTCAGCTGAGAGGGTTACCTGGTGTGGCAGACCGGGCTACCCACCTTGAAGGGTGACCCCACCTATCATGTAAACGTGATCAAATTAAAATGAGAGATTATATGGACAGGCGGGTTACCCCACCTAAGTGGGTTACCATTCCTACCTGGGGTCCCCCTCCTCCATGTAAACAGGCCGTAAAAGTTAGCCCGGCCCCCTTTCTACAGTTTCAGCAGTTAAACTATTCACCATTTATCATTTGAGTCAATCTTGTACCACTTGAGTCTCACTTTTACGACTTGATAAGCTCTTATTATTTTTGGACATGAGTGCTTCAGTGCCAATGATAAACTGTGCTGTTTTTTGAAGCTTGGGCTAACTTGTTTCTTTTTTTCGTTTATGAGACCAGATTCTTTTTTGTTTGTTTTTGCTTTGTAAAGCTTAGACAAACTGCGGGAATTGTAAATGATATGACTTGTGCCACGGTGCTTGCTTCTCTGCATGCATGCATTTGCGTCCAGCAGATAACTGGATAAAGAGAGACTGAAAGGCATCCAGGCCTATGTTAAGCTGAAAAATTAATTACCTCCCTAGGAAAGAACTGTTTTGGGTTCTGTCATTTCGTTATTTGCTCTTCATGAATAGCTGTCATAAATCCCTGATAACATGTGATACAACAGACTCTTTGACAATTTCTTTTTTCTGAAATTTTGTATGTGAATTGCTATGCCATACGCTTTCTTCAGGTTAAAGTGACATGTAATGCCAAGTAATACTTGATAAATAAGACCTAAGCCACACAATAAGGCCTCCTCTAATTGAAGTACATTAGAAAAGGGGAAGAGAACCCCAGAAGCTGAGTACTTGCAAGTTATGAAGCAAAGACGAGGCCATCTTAGAAATGACTTATGAAAATGTGGGCGGACTGTGGACTTGCTTTAAGGGCACAGTAATAATCAACTTAATTATACAATCAATAAGCAAAAATGGATGGGAATGCCAGATGTTCGAGTGAAATTGTTGTTTACAACATGAGAATAGAATTCAGAGTGATTTAAGGTATTAAATAACAATTTTCAATCAAAACACCACAGTGACCCCAGCAGGTGAAATTTGCAATAATCAAATCCTGTTTAGCACGCTTCAGTGGCACATTTGCATTGGGCACCCCCTCTAATATTCATGGTACTGCAATAAGCTATCGCTGTGCAAAGTTTGGTGCTTTTGTCAACTCTGTAACGATCCTGACGCTAAGAGACCTGACTACAATGCCAGTTTGAGAGCATATAAAGTAAATGCGTCCATTCTACTGGGAGGTAAAAGTGTTTGCAGTCTCAATTTGTTCTAACCGCAACTTTATTTAGAAAGCACAAGTCTGTTACACTTTCGAAATAGTACATCTCAATTTATATGGTGAACGTTTTGTGGCACTTTAATATTTAGTCTCTTATAACGTGCTTATACCTAAACTAATATTTTATTAATCTGAACATAACAGGTGAATTCTGAATTGGAAACCATAACTTTATAGATAACTGAATCACATTGTGAAACAGCGTCGATCATCGCTTCTTTAGCAACGGGCACACTAACTCAGCTCTATACTAAATCCGATTCAACCGCCGCTCGTCTGTCTTATCATGAGTGTTGTGAAAAAGGGAAGACGTTTGCCAGGAGAATATTAGGCTTTAATTACCAAATCTCTTACTAACACAAACATTGATATGGCGGCAAACTGTAACCACGAGGATTACAGGCTCATACAATAAAATGAAATCACACTACATATACAACACAACGAATTATAATGTAACGCGATACGTCAAACAACTCTCGCAGTGTTCAAGTGTTTCTAGTTTCTAGCTTTCTTCGCAATGTCATTTACACCACATTGAGTCTCATCATCCAGTAATTCTTTATTTGTGTCTGGAGCCTTATCATCCGATTCATTAAGTCCGGCCTTACGGCAGGTTGACCCAGCCTGCGTGGCAGGCGTTCGAAAGGGAAGGGGAAGGGAATCAGGCCGCGAGACCCCTTCCCCTTCCCCTTTTAACGCCTGCCACGCAGGTTACGGTTCCAGGTTTTAAAATCATGGGTGGATTTAGGAGTGGGCACCCTTTCCCAGCTCTAAACACTGAATCCGCTTTAACCGTTCTGGTAGTCGTATTCATCTTAGGATTTGAAGGTCTCTTTATTAGAGTTTATTGTATTGCCATAAAAAGTGTTACAAAGTCCTTATAGTTACAGCTTTCCACGAATACTGGACCACTCCCATCTTGACCCTCTTCGCACGCAAGTGGAAAAGTTTGATTCAGTTACGTTACCAAAAATTGTTAGATCATCAATTTATATTAATCCTCTGCTGAAATCCCAAACTTGACCACTTCCGGAATTCAAGTTTATTCATGCAATTTGAACTATTTTCTTGCACTTGATCAAATAAATCTACAAATATCTTTTCAAAGCATTTGCTTTGAATATTTTATTCGTGCTTTGTTCATTAATTTATAAGTAAAATACAACAAGATGAAAACACTCGCAAATCTCTGAGCCAGAACTGAGTGGAAAATGTTCGTGAGACATTTTGTGAGTCGTGGTGGTATTGTTCTGTAAATGACATATTTTATTTGTTACAAAAATTGTATGTTAAATTGGTTAATTTTTGAATTTGAGTTAGAACATCAACACCTACTTTCTGATCTGGAATTACAAACAAGTGAAGATTTATGTACCACAAATCTAAACCCGCCCATTAACAGATCTAGATCCAGACAGCAAGGTTTTGTAGCAGGTTCTCCCTCCCTTAAACTAACCTGACTGCAGATCTGGCTTATGTAATACTTAAAAAAAATGACTACAGAGTCTATTCAAAAGGCAATTGAAGCGTGGATTAACGTGACCCCAATGCATCAAGTATATCAGAAAGAGGGGGAGAAAATATAATGAGAGGTGAGGAAGGCAAATGAATCTAAACGCTTTTCTTTTGTCTAAAAGCGATGATTTCTTACAATGTTTTGTCACGCTGGTCCCAGCTCGTTGGTGTCCAAAGCTTGGAGCAATATTATATATAGTGCTTCCAAGACTAAAGAGTGCTTTTTAAAGAATAACACGATTGGCAATCGGCGTTTGTTTTAAGGGACGCACAATATTTTCTTGGAGGGGGGAGATGAGGAATTTTCTTCTGCAAACAATGCGCCTCTGCAATCCCTTTTTTTTCTCTGGTGCTAGCAATTATTATAAACTTATTAATTAACCTATTTTTCGAAAAACAATCAGTGGTACTTTGGCCACTGTTCAGGTAGACAGGTAGACCGCAAATTCAGAGGTACGCGTGACATTTGATTTTGGCGCCAAAAGTTAACGATTTAAGTCACGTGTCTTTGTTTGTCAAACCAAAAAGGTCAACACACGTGGTCAAACAAATAACGGAAATAAATTCCGATAAGCTGCATAGCACTTTTGAAAGTAAGTAAGGGAATGTTTAACAACAACAACAACAAAATGATGAACAAAATTGCCGTTTTGTGGCAAACACTGGTAACTGCTGGTAAACATTGTGTCACTGTGGTAAACTCTCGTGGTCACATTCCTGAGGTAGGCCAAGTCAAGTAAAATGCAAAATGGTGTTCTTTGTCAACCAAAAAAGAGAAATTTCCGTTCGTGGAAAGGTAATCAATTGATGAATCCTCTTTCGGTTACAGCCTTTTAGCGCCATATAAAAACTCTGACCACTTTGATACGCGAACAACAAAGCCAGTAATGAGAAAGAATGTGACCACGTGAGCTCACCTTTTTGGTTTGACATACAAAGCCACGTGACCTAAGTCGTTAACGTCTGGCGCCAAAATCAACAGTCCCGCGTGTCTTCGAATTCGCAGTCTACCTGTTTCGGTAGTAAAAGGTACGAGAAAATTAATATGAGCGCGTGAACATGGAAAAGGTGGCGGTGGCGGTCTTCCTCTCCCAATTTCCCACCGTCTTATTTTCGGGTTCGCGCTTTCTCAATTTCGCGGATCTGACTGTCTTGGAGCCTGGAACTAACCTGAGATCAGGCTCTATTTTCGTTTCCTTTTTGTAAAAATAACTCCGGCGGGTAAGCGCGACCAGGTAAGAGAGAATGTATAAGAACTGCTAAAATTGGGCCTGATCTCAGGTTAGCCTGGAACAGGCTATTTGTCTATATGCGCTCCTAGTAATTTATAGTTTGTGCTTTCTTTATTCGTCTTCTTTGGCAGCTACTGACGCAAATAAAGGGCAAACGACAGGGAAAAGGGAAAGGGAGTAGCAAATTTCCTCAATTTTTTTAACCAAACGCGTGAGCAGTACCCTGAGCTGAAGGTAGCTGTTAGACTTGTTTAATATTCGATTCTCCTACGCGTTTCATCTAACTTACGTGGACTTCTTCTGGGAGTTAATATATATATTAAACACGCGTTTCAGTTCAGGATTTCTCTGCTACAACAAAAAAGTTTCAGGTGTCAACAAACATGCAGTGAAGTGTCAAGGCGTAGATGCTCGAATCATTGTCTGCCATTTATAAGATTTTATTAGTTATAGAGGATTATTTCAGGAACACCGCGGGAATATGTAGATACACATACACATGTAGAGCTTTCTCAGCAATTTTTAGGGTTTGTTCATGTGATTGGTCAGGGGCACCCAACGAGAATATAGTTGAAACCTACTCAAACATAGCATTGTTCAACGTATTTTAGTATTTAAACGGTAGATATAAGCATATCGTTATCCCCTAAAAATTTTTTATCTGTTCGGATTTCCTAGCTGAAAGTCTAGTGATCCGAAAATTACAAGGATTAAAACTTACCCTTTCGAAAATTTCAGGCAGAAAAAAGGCTCCCGAAAATTCTAGGTGACCTTCATAGGGTAAAAATCCGTTAAAAATGGGCAATTACACCATTTTTTAGATGTTCGAAAATCCTAGGAGAGGCAGGCAAGCAAGAAATTTTACAAAAAATGTTCCGAAAATTCTAGATAGAACCCTCCTTGCAAGCTAATGATTGGCCTGGCGAAAGGGTGGAAATATATATAAAAAAAAAGGTATCTACAACACTTATTTTTTTTTTCGAATTAAAGTTGTTCCGATCAGTGTGAGCCTTTGTCAGACAATATGGCAATGCCAGTTGTATTTGTTCGAAAGGGCAGGAGAGGCGAAATGCCAATTATAAAGGAGGATGATGAACATAATAAAATATTACTACCGCTACATGTAAAACTATACACATGATTCTTGCTCTTACGCCACTCAAACTAGGATTCTACTCTTTCCGCGCGGCTTGTTCTCCAGAGACGAGGGGGATGAGCTGGATACGGAGTCCAGTTGTAACATCACGTAGCCTGTTCCTGACTGTCGGTTACCAGGTTACATGCATGCATATTACTGTATCTTTGATCACGTTCATCGAACTTTTGTCGATTCATTGCAAACATGACACTCATAAATCTACAGTATTGGTCCGTTTCTGCTTCGCTGAGCGCTAAAATTTGTTTCTGGCGTGAAATGGGAGAGCGGGAAAAAAGAAGGAGACAGAGAGGGAGTCCGCTGTTTTTTTTTTTTCCTGCTTATATCTATTTGCGCCGTCCTCATAATCTGAAGGTCTGGAACAGGCTATAACATCACGTTTCAAAACCAAGCCTGACCTTGACCCTGGAGGGCCGATTGAGTTGAACTGAACAGGTATTAAAACTGGACCACATATTATTACAGAGCTCCGCTTTCAAAATTAATTTTTCATATCATATCATATCATTACATGTATTCTTTCGTTAAAGTTAGATATAATTTACTTTTACTTAAAAGTATGTTCTGTATACCTACAAAACGTCTTTCTGGAATTTCGTAATTCAGCTCAAACTCTGTATACATTTGTTGGGAAGCCATTTGATGATCAAAATGCAAGGCAACTCAGATGCTATCGTGTTTTTTAAAACTTATGTTATATATATGTATGATTTAAGGTGGTCCGTTCCTATTTATACTCGTGTTGGTTATGTTTTTGATTCGCGTTTTTCAGAATAAAAGATTCAACCGATTTCTACGATTTTTTGCATCATTAATAAATATTGATGGAACTTTGAGAAAATGTTATACATTTTCTTATAGGTATAAAAACTTTTGAGATATCGGCATATTTTTAAAACCTCATTTTTACGAAAAATGAAAACGACAGATTTTCCCCTAACTTCAGCAAATAAGCCGCAGCGCTCTCTAGTTTTATGTCTGCAAGTTTGAAGGCAATCGTGACCGTAGAAATCGCTCCACAAAATGTTGGTCAAATTCAATGCTAAAATGATAGGCTAACACATTTGTGAACATTTGCAATTGTGAACGTAAACGCACAAATAGCGGAAGAGAGCTGACAAACTACCTCTTAACTGAAACTTTGTTCTTACCCAAAGCATTGTTAGAAGAAAATGAGTAATCGGACAACTAGGGCGAACACAGTTAGCGCTTTATACAACCAACTTTTTGCTACACGCGCGTTGAAATGAAATATATTCTATTTATCCAACTTACGGTGCATTTGTCCGTTCATTTTCGACAAAAATATTAAGAAAACAAAACACAGCATCTGCAGAAACCGCTTGGCAGTTTTTAGCTTCAAAGATTCTCGTTCTGAGGCGAAATAAGCCCGCTAGTTCGAGAACACCTCGCCATCCAATTTTCAACTGCAATGAAAACCCTCTTGCACGATAATATATTCAAGATCTCTGATTTTCCTATCACAGTACATGCTCACGAGTAGTATGCCACTTGGGGATAATAGTTATTATTTACAGAGGGAAATCTATGTACTATTAAATTGGTAGTTTATGGCGATTTTACCTTTTGCACTGCGTTTAAATATGGTAAACGTTGCAGTGTATACTGTTAGACTTTTGTGAGAGAAGGACATAATCATAACTACAACAAAATTGTCAAATCTGATTGGCTATCAACTGCCCTGATTTCAGCTTTAATTGGACAGTTTAATAGGACAGTACGCGTCATGCCTAAGTAATTGGACAGTACGCGCCATCACGCGCGTGCTTAAATGGCTTTTTTTTTCACTGCTAGCAAAACAAAATTTCGAATTTCTTGTGTTTTGATTTAAAAAATAGTCTATTATATCACACATTTTGTTAAAGTTATGACTAATTGGTAACAGAACTTCGTGTCGTCCAATTCGGTCTGTAATCATACTTGTGATTAAACAAATCGGACTCCCGCTACGCGGTCGTCCGATTTTGTTAATCACTCGTATGATTACAGACCGAATTGGACTCCACTCAGTCCTGTTACCATTACTAATAGGAGCAAAAAAAGGTTTTGTTAATGACTGATATATTCATCGGAAAAGGCTTATAAGGCCCCTAACAAAGCAATGACAAATTATGCCATAAATTTGATTTGGTTTACCTATGATGCTGCTAATCACACACAAAAAAAGAAAATGGCAAAACAAAGAGAAACCGCCAGTGTGGAAAAGATTTACTGTTGCCGACATCTTCTGTTTATGGGACACACACAAAAAAAAGATATAGAACTCTTTATTGAGAAAAGCCAATGCTTACCATCCTACTCACATCAAGTCTTCTGGTGAAATATCAGAAATAGAAACACAACAGTGTACTTTAACTTTAACTTTAACTTTATTTGATTTACCACAAAATACAAATAACGATAAAACAAGACAGTTACACAAAAGCAAATGAAAGTGGCGAGGAAGCCCAAAAAGAAACCACGAGGCTTATAGACATTGGGCTCCCTCAGAGTAAAAATAAAGTTAACAGTAACAGTAAGGCCAGGATCGAAAGTAAAATACAATGAAGGTAAGTATAAATTAACCAATTACATAGACTGAGTTGACAAAATATAAGGTATGGAACATGTAACAATAAGTATAAAAATAATATCAGACATGTGAAGAAATATAACTATTTACTACAAGATTTATAACTAATAATTCATATACATTTTTTTTTTCAATTTCGTTTTGAATAGGTGGAGAGAATTAGATTCTTTAATATCATTTCCTATAGAGTTATAATAAGTAGGTCCTTGGAAACTGACAGAAAATTTACGAAGGTTTGTTCTACAAAAGGGAAGGTGAAAATCGTTCGCGTGTCTAGTGGCATAGCTATGGACTTGTTTGTTTAAAGAAAAATAATTGTTGAACTTTGAAGGCAAAAAGTACAAAGAGGAGGGTAAAGGAGGGGGGGATCCTACGCACGTATCTGCACCAACATTAAAAAGAAGAAATAACTCATCACGAGGATTAAAATTTCGCGCCCACGCTTCTTGGAAATTTCCGAAGTAAAAGGACAGTGCATGGCAAGACCTGTTCAGAATACCGCTGTCTACAGAGTTTATGATGAGTTATTACAGTAACTGACGTTTAATAGTACTCGGGGATGGAGAATCATGAATCATGAATCATACTAGTCTTAAAAAACATGTAAGAATCAGGAATCTTTGTCTTAAAAACTTGGGAATCATGAATCTTTGCACTTCGGCTCGGGATCATGAATAACGAGACTCTGAGAAAAGTTCAACAAATACACGTATAAATTAAAAACACTCTATACCCAGACCAAACAAATGATGATACCGAGTCCGGATGAAGTAGAAGTTTGAACGCCGAAGAAACCATACAAAAGGAGACTAAGTTGCCAGTGAGAAAATCATTAAGTCAATAGATGATCAAAAGTCTTCGTGAATAATGAATCTGGAAGAAAATTCTTCTAGGAATCATGAATCATTGAGGCAAAAACGGCAGGAATCATGAATATCAAGCTAGATTCAAATGATTCCGCCTCTACCTCCGAATAGTACAACCGATGTTTTGCTTTATGTGCCTCGATCCTGCACAACTAGTGCAGAGAAGTAATTACAGAAGTCAGGTAAACATACAATGAAATGTAGGTGAAGGTAAACTGATGATGACTAATGCTGACGGATAATAATACTCAAAAGGAACGTCATTTGACTTTCCCTTTTCTCAAAGTTGACTTTGACCGTTCTTCCGCTACGAGTACAGTCGAAACTCCATGTGCGACCACCTCTCGTAAGCGATCACCTCCGATAAGCGACCGCCAATCCAAAACACCAAAATTTTGTCCGTCAAAGCCTTACAGCTTAAACCTCTGGTAAACGACCATCTCCTTTGGGCCTGACGGTTAATAATTTTCCATTGTTTTTAAACTCTTGTAAGCGACCACTTGACGCATTCTCTGATCCGTCTATTTTCGCTATATGCACTATGTTACTTAGAATATACAGAGAACTTTAGTGAGAACATGGAACTACACATATCCTAACTTAGACATTGCATGCAATAAAGTATAAGTGCCTGGACCTCTCCTCGGAAGAGACCTCCCCCCCCCACCCCTCGTTCAATTCTTGTCAAAGACAGCCTCCACTAAGCGACCACTCAGTCTTTGCATTTTTGGTGGTCGCCTACGAGAGGTTCGACTATAGTAACTTCTCGATCGTAGAAAAGTCATTTCATCCTGATTATCGTCGTTGTTTATTGCATATAGCTTTGCTCCCTTCTGCGGAAATTTCTAACCGACAGAGTTTTATTTCAATCGATGATCCTAGACCACGCTTTTCGGACTCAGCTTTCAAACCAGCGTAGTCAATGATGTGGCGCCCAAAAGCTTCAAGGGATGTGAAGGCTTACTGTCAATGGGTATTCGAATTCACTCTTTACCTCCAACTTATCCAACTCCACTTATCCAGGAGCAGCGCTAAGTCTCTGATTCACGCCTTTGTTTCTAGTAGAGCAGACTACTGTAATAGCCTATTGTGTGGTTCGCCAAAATATCAGCTATCTAAATTGCAGCGTGTTCTGAATGCTAGTGCTCGCTTAATTTATTGCGCCCCAAAGTCGTGCCATACCTGTTTGCTCCCGTATTGAAGACAAAATATTACTCCTTAAAATTAAACGTTTTGCACGATATGGTGCCTGATTATTTACGTTAGTTAATATCTGTCCTGCCCCATCTAAGTAGGATTTAAGGCCAATCATGACATTTTATTAGCATCACCAAAAGTAAGAACGTTTAGTTGTGCCGCCCTCAGACTTTGGAACCTTCTTCCATCTACGATGCGGTCTATTTGCAGTCTAAATCTGTTTAAAAATAGACTTATAACTTTCTTATTTGGTAAGGCTTTTAATTAGGAATTTTAGCATTGTAAATTTAGGTTTTAGTTTTCCATCTTTAATCAATTTTCTATGTAAGGCGCAGTTGAATATTTTCATAGAAACTGCGCGGTACAAATTTCTATTAATAATAATAAAAATAACTCACCAGCGCACGGAAATCGTCTCCCAGCTCGGCATCGCAGACACTCTCTTCTCGGCGGGTTAAACAAGAGCCGAGAAAGTTGTCTGCTCTCGCAGGCTAGGTAATAGTTTAGGACGACATATATGGAACGACTGTAACGGCCGGGTATTCTTAAAACGAAGCCCAACTTAGATCATGGTTTAAGAAATCATTTTGCCTCTTGATCCGTTCCTAACTGGGTTATTTTAAGAAAATAGATGTTTCTCCAGTCTACCTTCTTACTGCCATGAAACGTTCACGATAACCGGTGTTAAGATAAAGGCGTTTAAACAATTGAAAATGGCTTAGAACCGAACACGGTTTGTTAAACACTGTCTAAACTCCGTTTAAATAACCGGCTTAAGTAAGTCATTTCAGACCTTCAAAAACGTTCATGTGAAGGTCCACGGGCTTCACTGTAAAATTTGTTTTCAGCTAAAACTCTATTTTCACGAAGAAAATTAGTGGAAAATCACGAATATCGCATAAAAAATTTTACAGTTCACGTATCACGACCAGCAAACCACTCACAGTTCGCGGATTTTAATTTCGTATTTTCGCCTTTCACGAAAACTAAAAGCACTTAATCCCGTATCACGCAATAACCCCTTTCACTCCCTCTACAAAGGAAGAACCATTCGAGAAAGAAAGAATCCTCCATGTACGAAGCCTTGTACTGAAACATTTCAGTGCACACACTTCAACAGCTCACCCAGCGTGTGTTTATAAAAAAGGTTTTGTCAAAGGATCAAAGGAGAAGCTCTCAGGCTTCTTAGGACAAACTCTTCAAAAGCTACGTTTGAGGAGAACGTTAGAAAATTCAAAACACGCCTTATCTCTACAGGCTGCCCGAAACAAAAGGTAGGATGGAAGCTCTCAAACAAAAATTGGGAACGCACAAAACAGCTGCACAAAAAGAATCTACCCTTTGTCACACAGTTTCAACCTTCACTATATCAAACTTGAAAAACATACTTATGATGAACAAATGGCATTTATTAGAAAACTAGCCGTTGCCCAGAGAGATATTCAAGGAACCTCCCTTCATCTCTTATAGAATTGGAAAATCGCTAAAAGATAATGCTTGTTAAAGCAAAACCTTAAAAAGGCTTTGAAAGACACAATGGGCGCACAGCAGGAGTCGTGCTGGTCTGTCTAAACCCATTTTTAACATCCGAGTAAATGTTTACAACCGACCGAGTACGTAATGTGCACAACTGACAGAGAGTTTATACAACCGACAGAGTAAATGTTTACAACTGACAGGGCGTACAACCGACAGAGTAGTAAATGTTTACAACGGACCGAGTAAGTAATGTACACAACTGACAGAGTAGTTCCAGCTGTAGTCTGTACAACTTTAGAACCGTCAGAGTAGTGCGCACAACCGACAGAGTGAAATGTTTAGAGAAAAGTAAATGTTTACATCTGACCGAGTAAATAATGTACATACCTGACAGAGTAGTTTGTACAACCGACAAAGTAAATGTTTACAACCGACAGATGGCGTTCAACCTGGCGACAGAGTGAATGTTTGCAACTGACAGAGTAGTGCGTACAGCTGACAGTGTAATATACCAATCGACAGAGTAAATGTTTACAAGACTTACAACCGACAGAGTAATGTACACAAGTGACAGACTTAAATTTCAACCGATAGTCTTTCTCTAACCCCACAAAAAGCGCGCCATACTCATTCACTGACACTTCGCTTCGAAGAGCAAGGAGCGCCGGCGAGGTTACAAAATGCGGTCCAATCATTTCCTGATCCTTGCTCTCCTGTTTTCGTCGTTTTGGTTGTTGGTGCTCAAAGTTCATGGTGATCCGCCACATATTTTGCTGATAGTCTTAGACGATTTAGGATGGAGTGATGTTGGGTTTCATGGTTCAAAAATCAACACTCCAAACATGGACAAACTTGCTTCTGAAGGCGTAATACTGGATAATTACTATGTACAACCAATTTGCTGTCCATCCAGAGGTGCTCTCCTTTCCGGAATGTACCCTATACATACAGGTAAAAACGCTTCGCGCAAATTTAGCATTACTGCCATTACTTGCACGGCTTTCTTAGCATAGCTTCTTGTTAATTGTTGAACTGTCATCGCCGGGCACTCGCGATTTTTTCCAACAGTTTCATTGCCATCCTTGAACTCATTTCTCTGGTTTACGGATTATTTCTTTTCCGGGTAGGGGTATTTAAAAGTGATGTATCTTGGTGGCTGAGGATAGTCTGTTCACAGATCAAACTAGCCTGCGTGGCAGGTGTTTCTCTCACGCCCAAAACCCCCTTTCCCTTCACACAACAGCTTCTTTCCCCATCATCCTAAACTATATTGCCTTTAAGGTTTCAAATTGTTCCAACAGACGGCAGGAATTGCGAAACAGTTTCAATGTAGACCATAACTTTAGGAATTCAATCGATGTGAAGGGAAGCTTTAACTTTTTTTTTTTTTTTTGTAAAAAAGATAGTAGATAGCGTGACACAGCCGGCAGGAAACAATTGTGAGGGTTTCAATGGGGTTAACCGATAGGCGTAAAACGGCCAAAAATTTAGTCGATAGCCGTAAAAATTGAAAATTTTTATCCGTTAGCCGTAAATACGGTAAACAAGAGTTACTCAGGGCTTCAACGGGATTCGAACCCGTGACCTCCGCGTTACCGGTGCGTTGCTCTACCAACTAAGCTATGAAGCCACACATTGGGAGCGAGGTCAATTGAGTTCATATCTCCCGTGAGGAGTGAAATGATGTGAAGTATATATGAAATAATTAAGTAATCATAGTAGTAGTAATCATAAGTAGTCCCCAAAACTAAACATTGTATATTTTGATTCGCTTGGAATGGGCGCAAGAAAGAACGGGGCGCTCGACGGAGACACGCGAGGGGAGAGAGAGCACCTGCCCGAGAGGCCCTAGCCTGCGGTGCGCAGACGCTTTTTTTCGGCTCTTGTTTCACGTTTATACTTGCTTTCTGAGAGTGCAGAAAATTCCTATTGGTTAAGAGGCGCCCGAGGGGATAGGTGCTCGCGTTAGGCGAGAAAACTGTCAATCAGAAAATCAGAAAACACGAGATCGTTTGTAAACATATGGTACATGAAGGGAGGGGGGCGTCTGTACACAGGCTAATGAGAACCAGGCTTTACATCATTAAATGGTACAATCGAGGGCCAGATCTTGGAGTCTTGGAGGTCATAGAGTACTAAAGTGTGACGTCATGAAAATGAAATTTCTGAAATTATGGGATTTGTCAGGATATTCTGAAAGAACAATGTCCAAGAGGCCTACTTGCCAAAAATGAGCATTTCGGGGCAAATTATCTCTGAGATCGTAGCCCAGTTATCCTTAGAAAACTCCATACAAACCCTTCTAATTTTTTTTGGGTCGACTGTCATCTGGGTTATACGTACCAGAAACTCATAAGGGGTTGAAACGTGTAACTCGCGTTCAATGCTCGTGAATATTCACTTTTACCATATTTGGAAACCTTAGTGACAGATATCCATTTTCAACAAATGGCTGCCGCGCGATGACCATGCAGATGTTTTAAGACAAGAGGTCTGCATTTCAAGGTTAAAAATACACCGTTAAAAGACAAAAAATGGAAAGAGAAAGTTCAAAAGAATGCTCAGCTTTCTTTTTGTGAAGGAAGGGAAGCTTTTCATCAAGAAATCATCCTTCGAGGAATTCAACCTTGTTTTCTTCTCGACGGAGCGCATGGTCTGTTTTGAAATGCAACCAGGACAGTGAAGTTTTTGCTGAATTTTCAGGTACATTTTGGACTCTATGGCCAAGACAATTACGTTTTTGAAAGGCAGTTTATGTATTTTTAAATGTTTCATAGACGTTTTATAAATTTTTCTCTTCGGCGCTAAAGAAAAATTACAAAATGTGCCCCAGTTTGAGATGGATTTGGTGTTAAATTTTGCCATGTGCTCAGCCGATTTCGCTTTCGTGAACGGATCCACGATCCAGATAGTGTTTTCTGAATTGCTTTAAAGGATTAACTTTTTGGATTTTGAAAAAAAAATTTCAAGAAACGGCTTCTCTGTCTATTGTTTTGAGTTTTTTCATTCATAAAATTAGCTCAAACCACGATCGTGACTACAACATCCAAGCTGAATTTAATTCTCACATTCATTACACGCATCACTTTTTGCGAAGATGTCAGGTTCAGGTTTTGGACACTTTTCGATCCTCAGCTAATGAATTTTATTCGAAAATACTTTTTACTGTTTATTCTAGACTTAATATAAGAATTTTAAATGCCTATTTGCAGTATAAGTTTACTCCAGCTGTGCAGAGGGTCAACGAAGCATCGTTTTTTGAAGTGAAAACTTCATGAAGTTGCGAGGACGTCAATGGGTTTTATAATGTTATGTTAGGCCCGGGTGGTAAGGCAATAATATCCTGCTCAGTGTTTCGGTAAGATTTCTGGTTTCAACCTTTGAAAGCTTTCTCGGCTTCCGGGAGTTTTTCCCCCGTTTGTCGACCATTTTTTTCAAGCGGGCGCGGGAACATGAAGTAAAACTACGTCACGTTGTTTACGAAGTTTGATTGGTCAGTTATCTCTTCTTCTCGTTCCAAATATGGTACTTTCGAAAATGAATAATCACGAGCATCGGACAAAGCAAACATATGAGAGTTACACGTTTCAACCCCTTATGAGTATCTGGTTATACTTACTGGTTACTTATTAAGTACGCGCATGATTATATGGAAATCGGATGTGTCCAGAACTGAGAATTCTCGTCAATTTTCTTTTGGATTGACGACGAAACACTTCCGTCGAGATGGCTTATCTATAAGAGTAGTGCCTTTCTAGAATGGGCTGTGCCTAGACGACGTGTTCTTATTTCTTTTGGCAGACTGTTTCTGCATGTCTATTGCACTTTGTTTGCAAAGTCCGTGACTGCGGGTATCAATTTTTCAAAATACCCGGGAAACAGTATTTAAAATCTGTTTGAAAATAAATTTGGTTGACTTTTTTCCTTTGAAGTATATTTTTTACCATTGAGGACAGCGGGTTTTTTTTCAAAACACCCTATAAACAGCCTGTTTAAGTTAGGTTTGGAAACAGGTTCCATTTAAATACCTTTTAAATGAGGATAGTTTGTGAAAATACTGTAAAAACAGCCGGTTTTAATCCTGTTTGGAGAGATTTCAAGGTGTTCGTCATTTCAAATCACAATTTAAATTGAACTTCCTATTAAACCTTCTTCAAACATGTTTTAATTATAACTATGCTATTTATGAGCTGTTTAAGGTCGTAGACGAGGAAGTATATTCAACAAAGTAAACATCTTAATTAAAACCTGATTTTGAACTTCACTTGTACAAACTACTTTTTAAATCTTTGATTTTAGGTTGTTCTTTAAAAAAGGAAGTTTAGCTACTCGCCAGTACTCTCTTTCCGAAAATATAGTTTAAATACTGTATTTAAAATGTAGTTTTGATATCAAATATGTTTCAAATACAAGGAAAACCTGGGAAAGTGTTATGAATATTATTCAAATAGGTGTCAAATACAATTCAAGCTTCTAACGCTATTTTGGTTTTAGTCGTGAAATATAATAAAAATACCTCAAATTGTGGTAAAAATAGTTTTTAAATCGTTTAAATAGCTTTAAGCTACTTCACATGCAGACAGTTTTAAAATACGTTTGACTGGAGTGGACCGGGAAGTTACAACTGATTCTCGCTTTGCTTCGCGCTGCTCGCTAGTCTTCTCTGAAAGTAAAAAAAAAAGTAGTAAAAAATGTAAAAAAGACTTTATCTGGCGAGCAGAGTTTTCTCTCTGGCATGGCTTTTAGCGTTCGTGTCGCTTGTCATTCGCGTAGTTGGTTAAACGAACTTAGTCTTAAATGTCATCTCTCTCTTCGCCCCCCCCCGCAACGGGCGGCAAGGCGAAAGAGACGACGTCTCTGGTCTTTCAGGGGCACCCTACGACAATTTTAGGAAAATATCTGTTCGGAAGACGATTTGAGATCTAGAATTTTCGGAACATTTGTTGTAAAATTTCTTGCTTGCCTACCTCTCCTAGGATTTTCCAGCATCTAAAAAATGGTATAATTGCCCATTTTTAACGGATTTTTTACTCTTTAAAGGTCACCGAGAATTTTCGGGAGCCTTTCTTCTGGCTGAAATTTTCGAAAAGATAACTTTTGATCCCTATAATTTTCGGATCACTAGACTTTCAGCTAGGAAATCCGAACGATGAAACATTTTTAGGGGATAAAAATATGCCTATATCTACCGTTTAAATACTAAAATACATTTAACAATGCTATGTTTAAGTGGTTTTAAATTATATTCTCGTTGGGTGCCCCTGGTCTTTCTTGCCTTGCCGCCCATTGCTGGGTGGGACGAAGAGACAGATGACATTTCATTCTAAAAGCGACTTCGTAAAGATCGTAAACGCTAAAAGCCATGAATGCAAGTGAGAAACCTCTGCTCGCAGGGTAAAAAAAAACTTCAGTTTGGTCCCGAGAAGAACTTGGTCAATACTCAGCCTTCTTGACCTAACGCTTGGTCATTAACTTTATAACACTGTTTTAAAGCGAATATATTGATTGATTGTAGGCTTACAGAACGGAGTTATAGGCCCTACGGAGCCATATGGACTTCCACTTAACATCACCATCTTACCGCAGAAACTCAAAGAAGCAGGTAAGGACAAACTGACTTCAACAACCTTGTGCTAACAAGTTCCATTTGCTCCCAAATGCTTGGCGTACTCAATCAATGAAAATCGATATCCAGACTGCGTTCAGTCTCTTATTTCTATTTTTTAATTTCGCAGTAGATGGACAGCACGAGTGAGAAGGAGAGTACTTTTTCCTCTCTCTACGTCCAATTTTACTTTCTCGCTCGCCCGTGGCCCCAAGGAAAGAAGGACTACCACCCCAGATCTAATCGATATCAATCGTTTTGCAAGTTAATGGTTATTGAATTGAACTGGGTGAAGTGCAATTTGGTTTGTATATGATCTGACGGGCGCGCAGCGTGACTAAAAAAAAAATAGTGGATCAGGTTTTTGTGCTATCCGGAATAATCAAGGTCATTCCTTGATTATTTAGGATATATCACAAGATTATTCCCTGATTATTTAGGATATCCGCACAAAAACCGAATCTAATAATAGTTTTATTATACATTGCTTTGAAGAAAATAACGAGAAACACACTGTCGAAGGAACCTGAATTGACATAATTGTCATTGAAATTAGTCAGTTATCTGCTAGCAGATAACTAATTAATCTGTAGGTTGCGCTGATTTTCAAAAAAAGCTGTAAGCTCTTAGTCAATGAGAAGACATAATGTGTACAATGTATAATAATAATTCTTGTATGTATCCGTATGTTCGTATGTTACCAGTTCGTTCCTAGCATGTACTTGAATCAGAGATCTTGACTAAGCACCACACGGTTACATACGGATAACATGCGAATATAAGGGAAAAATGTTTTGCGCTACCTGTCGAGAAATGGAATGATTCACTTAAGCTGCATTTTGAGACATTATTAAAATTTGTTTTAAATAAATCTTTGCCTGGTTTTTTAAAGTTACATTTCTCAAACTTGTTAGAACTGAAGATTGTTTAAAAAGATGAAAACGGCTTTCAAAGTTTCCGTAGTTGTGTAATGCTTTTCCGAACCGGGGCCATGTTTACGCATGAAGACACAGGCAATCACTGATTTTAACGTTAATTTTGAAGCAGCCGCGTTTGACGATGCTTTAAGTCTAAGGATATTTTCACTAAGTCACCTCATGAAAGAGAATCCAATACAGTCTTGGATTCTGGATTCCATGTGGTACTGGCATGGATTCCGGTCTTTGCAGTGGAACTTGAATTCTCGATTCTAATCGTTTTATAGTAGCACTCCGGATTCTTTGATCTGTATTACGGATTCCAAAGCCCAGGATTCCGGATTCCACAATGAAAAATTTCTCAGATTCCAGAATCCGTTTTCGCTTTCTTTCTTTCTTTTTTTTATATAAATTTAATCTTTATTAATAACTCCACAAACAGTACAATGCAATTAACCAATTAACAACAGTAGTAGACTAATTACTCTAATTACACTAGTTACATTACCAAGTAAATACAAGAAAAGAGCAGAATAAATAAGACAAAAAGAAATGTTCTTAAAGTTCAAAGCTGTTAATTGATCACAATCTTCTTTTCCAAAAGCCTTCGGTAATAAGCAGTACACAACTACAAGGAAGCCGTCTCTAGAGGTGGTAACTTGGAACAAATATACATTTGCCAATTAAACTAACAATTACCATTGAAGAGTGGGACCAAAGGATCCCATTTCTTGTTTGTAGGATTGTTTGTAGATACTTGTTTGTAAGATTCAATTTTACATGGGGACTGAAGGGTCTTCAAAAACATTTTTAGCTGAGGGTTCCTGTAGCAGGTTCTGCAACCCCAGATGTAGTGTCTTGGGGCGCCACTAAAAACTATATTTCAATAGCTTTAAAATGCACTCATTTTTATTTCACATCAGGATACTCTACACATATGATAGGAAAGTGGCATCTGGGATTCTGTAGCTGGTCATACACTCCACTATACCGTGGCTTCGATTCATTTTATGGCATATACCTTGGCGCTGGAGATCATTACACACACGAGCTAGGCGGAATTCTTGATCTACATGATGACGGAACGCCTGTAGAAGATAAGAACGGAGTTTATTCTACGTATCTTTACGCTGAGGTTTGGAATAAGAATAGATTCTTATTTTTATTTTTTTTTTTCGTTTAGCTATTTCACCTACCTGATCATACGGAGAAAAGATCTGTAGTACTTTTTACCGCAAAAAAATCTTCTGGATCTTGACTGTCGACTATCATTTTTTTCGGTGACAAATGTATATGAAATAAATCATATATGAGAGCTGCGAAAATAAAAACAAGTGAAGAATGGTCCTCGCAGTTGTCAACGCAATTTATGCAATTGCGTTAGAAAAGCCCGAAAAAAATCCACGACTTTAACGGGATTTGTATTCGTGACCTAGCGATACCAGTGCGACGCTCTAACCAACTAAGCTATGAGGCCACTGATGATGGGAGCAGGTCATGTGTTCGGTAACGCGACGTCACGGGTTCAAATCCCGTTGAAGTCCCGAATTTTTTTCAGGCTTCTCTTACGCAATTGCATAAATTGCGTTTACAACTGCCAGGATCATTCTTTATTTGACAAGATATTATTGTTGATTAGTCAGGAGAGGAAAACATTAAGGAACAGGACAGCAAACAGTTTCAATACATAAAAGTCTGGAATAACAAGCCTCGACCATTGTTTTTTGAATTTAATAGATATGATTACGTTTTAGCGTGACCTGGCCCAAAGACAGTAAAATGGATGTCAATTTCGAGTGCTTTTTATTTGCAGCAAGCACAGAGCGTAATCCTATCCCACAATGCCTCGACACCATTGTTTTTATATCTACCATTTCAAAGCGTCCATAGTCCTCTGCAAGTTCCCACCGAGTACACGGAAAAGTACGAAAACATTACAGATGATGACAGAAGAATCTATGCAGGACTGGTTGAAAATGTTGATGAAGCAATAGGAAATATAACAGAGGCCATGAAGACAGCTGGGTAAGTAGATATTAAGTAGAGATCTGTACCTGTCAAATAAAACATCTATTTAATTCACATCAAAATTACATTAGGGCACCCATAAGAATTTGAAGTACCCATTCGTAATAGGTCCTTAGGGGTACGGAAGCAGGGATTATAAGTAAATTCCGGGGGAGAAACAAAAGGAAATACGATATTAATCCCCAGGGGAGCCCTTTACTTGTTACTCCTTTTAGGGGGTGTAAATCGCTAAATGTTGGTCTTACTTTGGAAGCCTTTCATTAAAAGCAAATATTTTTTACCCACACAGGTACACACATACACAGCCATATATAGCCCTACATAGCCCTACATAACCATACATAGCCCTACATAGCCCTACATAGCCATACACAGCCATACACACACACACAAACACACATACACATACATACATATTTTCTTTATTTGGGGTGTTATACAATAAGTAGTATATCAACTATTTCCAAATAACTAAAATTACAAACAACAAAAAATTCCTAACCATATATGGCTAATAAGTTATTAATTAATTAAGTCCTAGAGTATCTACTTTTTACCGTCTTCCCCTTTCCTCTTTTCAAAGCATTTGAATGTATGTTTTGCCATTAACTTTTGTATTTTAGCATTTCCGCTAGGGGTTTTTTTTAGAAACATGAATATTTTGTTAGGTGACATTCTGCTTATTTTTATTCTGTATTCTTTTTCCAAATAACCTGGTAACGAACATGTTTTTTCCCAGTAACCAGGGCATATATTTATAAAATGGTATTCGTCCTCCATTTCTATTTTACAAATTGGGCAAATTCTTTCTGCTGGTTTCTTAAACGGTCTCGAATAACGTCCTGTCTCTACGACTAATTTGTGGTTACTAAGTCGCAGTTTTGTTAGAGCTATTCTGTGTCGCGTATTGATTGGTGACCTGATGTAGGAGGGTCTCAATGGGGTTAATCGATAGGCGTAAAACGGCCAAAAATTTAGCCGATAGCCGTAAAAATTAAAAAAAATTAACCGTTAGCCGTAAATAGCGTAAAAAAGAGTTAACCGTAGAAGAAAGTGTTCCCTAGATTTGCTACTTTTAAGGAAGGTAATAAACTCGCTTATGGTTGGTTTTTTAATTCCCGGCTAGTGTGACTCCGTACGCACGTTAGGCGAAGCGCCTTTTAGGTGTTAACCAAGACCTATAGGCTCCATTTCCGGCGCTTTCTTGGGGAACTAATTTTTTCCATAGCGAAAGTGTGGCTTCTTGCTGGGGATTAATGTTTGCAATTTTCAGGAGGCCATGCCCTCAAAACACTAGTGAAACAACACCCAGAGATGTCACTGTTTGTAAAACACGTTGCCGATAAACAACATTTCCCTGTTTTTCTCGGACGCTACGGTAGACATTGACATGCCTAGTCCCTGTTCGGCGGCTTCCCTCGCAATCTCGGTCAAAGCATTTCAGTGGCGAACTCGCTCGGACCTCATGACCCGAAAGGTATCAGCCGCGCGGAGATGATCCGAAGACCTTTATTTTGATTTAAAGATACAAAAAAATACAGGTAAATTAATATTTAACTTTTTGAAACAAAAGAACTTAATTTTTAACTTTTTCGTTAACCGTAACTGAAAAAAATTAACCGATAGCCGTAAAAGAGCCAAAATTTTAGCCGATAACCGTAAAAGCCACCACCCCATTGAGACCCTCATGTACTGTGCTTTCATCCAGAGTTCTCCTAATCCCATCTGTTCCAATAAGCTTTTTTTTTTGCTCCAGGGAGCTTTATTTTCATTCCATTTAATGTCATTGTATGCTATTTGGGATAATTTGTTATTATTTTTGGTTAAGGTTAACGAGAACTTAAGTTCCTACATTGGGCTTCAATTCTCATTGGGAACCTTCCTGTCTCAGCCCTGCACGCATTGTTATTGCAGTATTTATTAACTCCCAGCAACCACTTTGGGAATTTATTTTGAACTAATTCTGCTGGATCCTTTTCTAATTGTCCATTGCAATCAATCCCCCACACTTCACTCGCATAAAAGAGTATGGGAGATATCAGTGCATCAAATAACTTCATAGTTAATCATAATTTTTGTCTTGTCTAAATTTACACTTAAATCGGCATTTTCACAGAAAGATTCCAGCTTATTAAGGATTATTTGAAGCTTTTTGTTCGAAAGCTGTATTTGTTCGAAAGGGCAGGAGAGCCGAAATCTCAGTTATAAAGGAGGATGAACATAATAAAATATACACATGATTCTTGCTCCTACGCCACTCAACCTAGGATGAATTCTACTCCTTCCGCGGGGCTTGTTCTCCGGAGACGATCGAGGGTGATGAGCTTGATACGGAGTCAAGTTGTAACATCACGTAGCCTGTTCCAGACTGTCGGTTACCAGGTTACATGCATGTATATTACTGTATCTTTGATCAAGTTCATCGAACTTTTGTCGATTCATTGCAAACATAACACTCATAAATCTACAGTATTGGTCCGTTTCTGCTTCGCTGAGCCCTAAAATTTGTTTATGGCGTTCCAGGCGTTCAGATAGTCGAGTGCCGCGCAAAATGGGAGAGAGGGAAAAAATAGGGAGGCAGAGAGGGAGTCCCGTGTTTTTTTTCCTGCTTATATATTTGCTCCGTCCTTACAATCTGAGGGTCTGGAACAGGCTATAACATCACGTTTCAAAACCAACCTTGACCTTGACCCTGGAGGGCCGATTGAGTTGAACTGAACGGGCATTAATATTAAATCAAGGAAACCGGACCTCATATTATTATTATGGTCAGCGCCGTTTTCAAAATGATTTTTTTTTTTTATATCATATCATATCATTGCATGTATTCTTTGTTTATCTTTCATCCCTTATTCAACATCATTTGTTATTGCTTATCCATGCGTCTAGTCTTCATATTTCACTTTCAGAAAGAGACCGTGTTACGCCGCAAAATGTAATATTAACGCAAAATGTAATAGGAATCGCCGCAAAATGTAATACTAACGCAAAATGTAATAAAATTTTCAACGCAGAATGCAATAATCTTTCAACACAAATTGTAATAACTTTTCTAACGCATAATGTAATAACGCAAAATGTAATAATTTCCGAATAACGACGTGCATGCTGTTTCAAAATCGGTATTGTTGCTCAGTCAGCGGTAGTAGTGAATTCAGATCTTCAATTAAATTATAAGCTATTATTATTATAGATATTAATATTAACATTATTAATAATATTAATATTATTATTAATATTAATTATTATTATTATTATTATTATTATTATTAGGGAACCGAATGAGACGTTTGTTTCCGCTGATTTGAACGTAATACAGGTCCCAATACAGTGCCCACCTAGCCGTCCCCTCAGCCAACATTTCGCCCTAAGTGAGAAATAAGTGTTAATGTTGGCTTAGGGGAGGGTTATGTAAACAGTTTCCCATAATTATTCAAAAATTCTAACCCAAACCAAATTATCCATACACCCTCCCCCCTCAAGTGGTCGAAAATGGTCGCCCCTAAAAAGAGGAAATTGCGCACTTTGTATGGATCTCCCAGTTCAAGATTTGGCGCCGTCAACTCTAAGCCAATGGCGATTGCGTTGCTGAGCAAATTCAAGGTTTCGTTTAGCGTCGAATGCGTTTCCTGATATTGAGTCGGTCGGTCGGATTGAAAAAAAAAACCTAAAAAACAAAATCACAAATCAAATCGGAATAGGAGGCCCTGGTACCCCAGGACGACGTTAAAAGTTAACATTCACATATTTTATTTATTTTCATTTATTTTATTTGACTGAATTAAATTCAACATCTGAAATTAAACCAAGTCTCTCAGTTGCTACAGTTGTGGTACAGTACAGTAAGCTCTAGCAGCCATTTTTGTCTCGTCACGCAATGCTCCTCCTCCTTTGTTGGGGACGAGACAAAACACGGCTGCGATCGAGAGAGACTAGCTCAGCACGGAATTAACACGACGTTTCAACCGTTATTTCATTAATAGTAATAATAATAATAATAATAATAATAATAAGAAGAAGAAGAAAATAAATATTATTACTATTATTAATATCAATATTGATAATAATAATAATAATTCACATGAAGATCTGGATCAGCTACTGATTACTGAGCAACAATACCGATTTTGAAATAGCATGCACGTTGTTATTTCGGAAATTATTACATTTTGCGTTATTACATTATGCATTATAAAAGTTATTACAATTTGCGTTGAAAGATTATTACATTTTGCGTTGAAAATTTTATTACATTTTGCGTCAATTTTATTACATTTTGCGTTAGTATTACATTTTGCGGCGATTCTTATTACATTTTGCGTTAATATTACATTTTGCGACGATTATTACATTTTGCGGCGTAACAGACCGCTTCTCTCCTCTTAACCTGCTTTTTAATTAAAAAAAAAAAAAAAAAAAAAATTCAACGCTGTCGGTTGTACACACTACTCTGTCAGTTGTGTACATTATTTACTCGGTCAGTTGTAAACATTTACCCTGTCGTTTGTACACACCACAAGGTCAGTTGTGTACATTATTTAATCGGTCAGTTGTAAACATTTGCTCTGTCGGTCAGTTGTGCACATTATTTACTCGGTAAGTTGTAAACGGGTAATCTCTTACTTTTCTAAAACATGTTTCCCGTCTTGATGTAAGATTTTACAAAGTAAACGTCGTAAAATAATAGCCTCTATTTTTGTTTGGCGTCTTCGTTTAAGAAAAACCCGTCTTACCTTAAGTTTGTAACATATCATTTAAGAGGAGTAACATGTTAAAGTGATCTTAAAGAAGTTTTAAGATGTTTTTGATTAGTTTGAAATGTTTGAGAGGTGGGCATCTTACTTAAGAAGCAAATTATTATCTTAAACTGAGAAGTTAGAAGTTACTTTTACTTAAAAGTATGTTCTGTATACCTACAAAACGTCTTTCTGAATTTCGTAATTCAGCTCAAACTCTGCATAAATTTGTTGGGAAGCCATTTGATGAAATTAAAATGCAAGCCAACTCAGATGCTATCGTGTTTTAAGCTTGTGTTATAGATGATTTAACACAAAACAATAGGCAGAAAAATTATTCTTGAAAATTTTTATTTAATTATGGAACCGGCGATGTATTTATCCTTTTAAATTCGCATCACAATTCGATCATCGATCCGTACTGACACGCGAAAACATGACTCCGGCTAAGTCGAAAACGTGGCAATTAAAAATCAGCACTAAACCTTCTGAAAACGTGTGCAGAACATGTATAAGAAAATTCATATTAAAAACGCAATTTTCTTAACCATAAGGTACAAAGTGTACCTGAAATTCACGGTTAAATTTCACGACTCGCAAAACGAGCGCAACATGATCAGATTCTTCGAAGGATCGAAGACAAATGGAAAGGCAAACAGTGAGCATTATTTTGATATTCTCTCTCCATCGATGTCTTTAAACAGTGCAAGTTTTCAACCTCGCAAAGTGAAATTTTACGCAAAAATTCTTCGCATTTAGTTTTTTTTTTTTCAAATTTCGGATCAAAACATCCAAAGTGCCTCTCGTTGGTTTACCTATGATGCTGCTAATCACAGGAAAAGAAATGGCAAAACAAAGAGAAACCGCCAGTGTGGAAAAGATTTACTGTGGACGACATCTTCTGTTTATGGGACACAAAAAAAGAAGATACAGAACTCTTCATTGAGGAAGCCAATGCTTACCACCCTACTCACATCAAGTTTACTCAAGGGCACCCAACGTCAATTTTTGGAAAATATCTGTTAGGAAGACGATTTGAGATCTAGAATTTTCGGAACATTTGTAAAATTTCTTGCTTGCCTGCTTCTCCTAGGCTTTTCGAACATCTAAAAAATGTTATAATTGCCCATTTTAAACGGATTTTTACCCTGAAAAGGTCACCTAGAATTTTCGGGAGCCTTTTTCTGGCTGAAATTTTCGAAAAGGTAAGTTTTGATCTCTATAATTTTTGGATCACTGGACTTTCAGCTAAGAAATCCGAACAGATGAAAAAATTTTATGGGATAAAAATATGCCTATATCTACCGTTTAAATACTAAAATACGTTGAACTATGCTATGTTTAAGTGGTTTTGAATTATATTCTCCTTGGGTGCCCCTGTTTACGGGTGAAATATCAGAAGTAGACTCTTGGACACAACAGTGTACAAAGAGGTGGGTAAATGGGGGCGGGAGGGGGTCCTACGCACGTATCTGCACTGACATTAAAGTGTGGAAATAGCGCATCACGAGGATTAAAATCCCGCGCTCACGTTTCACGGAAATTTCCGAAGTAAAAGGACAGTGCATGGCAGGACCTGCTCAGAATGCTGCTGTCTGCTGAGTTAATGATGAGTTACTACAGTAATTGAGGTTTAATAGTAGAGCCGATGTTTCGCTTCATGTGCCTCCCGCACAACTAGTGCAGAGAAGTAAGGGAGGCAGGTAGACATACAATGAAATGTAGGTGAAGGTAAACTGATGATGACTAATGGTGACGGATAATAGAACTCAAAAGGAACGTCATTTGACTTTCCCTTGTCTCAAAGTTGACTTTGACCGTTTTCCGCTTCGAGTACAGTCGAAACTTCATGTGCGACCACTTCTCGTAAGCGATCACCTCCGATAATTAAGCGACCGCCAATCCAAAACACCAAAATTTTTCCCGTTAAAGCCTTACAGTTTGAACCTCTGGTAAACGACCACCTCCTTTGGGCCTGACAGTTAATAATTTGCCATTGTTTTTAAACTCTGGCAAGCGACCATTTGACGCATTTATATCTGATAAGTCTATTTTCGCTGTTTGCACTGTTACTTAGAATATACAGACAACTTTAGTGAGAACACGAAACTACATATATCCTAACTTAGACATTGCATGCAATAAATTATCTTCCATAAAGTAGATGTGCCTGGACCTCTCCTCGGAAGAGACTACCCTGTTACTGCCATGAAACGTTCACGATAGCCGGTGTTAAGATATCATTGCCAGAAATTAGGGACAAGATGGCGGTTGCGCGTGCGCACTAAGGCCACAATGGCTGCGAATTCGTATTAGAAAATGTATGGAGATAAGGAAACTTGTTCAGATATATCGATTATGAGCTCACGGGTGTTCGGTGCCCGACTCGAAACATGTTAAGTGCTGTGTAACCTTCGCATCTGGGTTAAAAATAGCTAATTAGAAGTAGGTTTACTTACTTCCCGAAGTGGCCACTTTTATCTCTCGTTGTACGCTCCATTTCTCCATACATTGTCTTAAAATCTTGCCGAAGTCACGCGAAATACTCGTCGATTAGAGGATAAACCCTTCACTGAAGTAAATTTGCACGAGATGTTACTGAATTTATGATATTCAGTATATAGATAGAAATGTCGCAATAACCATTCTTGAAAAGGGAGAGGTGGAAATGAAGTACAACATAGAAAGAAAAGAAAAACTAATAAGGATATGGATTACAATGATTCGTCACGGCAGTTTAGGCCATTAGGTTCAAGAGTCACGAGACCGAGTCACGTGAAGAATGAATTTTCCTAATGAGACTAACTGCATGTCAGTGTGAGAATGGTCAGAGTGAGAGAGAAGGTGTTCAGAAACATCAGTGGGTTTAGATTTAACGTTAGTTTTGTCGACTGGACGTCTGTGTTCGTTAAATTTGTCCTTGAGGCAAAAGTGACCAAGCTGTGTTGAACTCCCATGAGGAGCCGCATAAAGTCCCTTAAGTCCCTTGATTGACGGTTGCTATGCTCAATTTCCTGTTACAATTTTACCTTCGATCTCGTGCATGTTAGCAGGGGACAGACTGGCTGTCATCGATAGTGATTTTCACAGAGGCGATGAAACAATCTTAAATTTCGCAACCGTCTGTTAATATGGTTAAAATAGTAGTAGCCGGGGTAAATATAGTCGAGTGCGGTCTTTGCAACTATCCTCCGAATCAGATCATCCCGATCAAGCCATCATTGTATGGAGTATATGTGAATTGAATTCTTCTTCACCGTATCGCGGTCGAGAATTTCTGTGTTGATTCAAAATCCTTTCCCTTAGAAGCTGTTGGTATTTGAAAGAAAATTTTAACAGATCGGACAGGTTAGGAGAGTTCAAACTGACATGGCCAGCCTTCCTTCGTCACATTGGTTCAAAAGGGAGGCCAATTCAGCCTTAGATCAGTAGGTTTACCTTGCGACACATTAATTCTGCTTTTTTTATGACTTGCTTAATCGTAAGACTCCTTGAAGGTAAGGACAGTGTTCGAATTTTTTCCTTTAATTTAATTATTTATTTCTGCCTCGAACATATCCGCGCAAAAACCTCCTAAATGCCCGCCAAATTTAATGTAGCGCGCTCGGGAGTGATCGCACAGTGTTTAGGGAGAAACAGGTCCAGCACACCTTCAACTGGAAGCAATTTTGTGTTACAAAAAGTACCCTTATAAAGAAGTCGAAAAGCGTTATCAATTTTGTGCTACATTTTCTTGATAAACAATGGAATGTGTTGAAAATTATAGACATCCGTGTTTCATAACACAAGTACACACGTAGCGGCCAAATTGCTATATATTTAATCTTTTTACAACTGTTTTGCTTGTTGCCGACGTTTAAATGCTACAACATGATCCAGTGCGATTTATAGTTGTCGCTACATGCTCAGATCTTTGTTTGAATTAATGCGAAAATTATCTTATAGTCTATAAGAAATAATAGTTAAAATACTCGATCTTAGCACAACAAGCCAGTAATTACTGCGTTTGCATTGTTGCATGCTTTCTCTACCTATGAAAATAA
Source organism: Porites lobata (assembly GCA_942486035.1). Taxonomy (NCBI): domain Eukaryota; kingdom Metazoa; phylum Cnidaria; class Anthozoa; order Scleractinia; family Poritidae; genus Porites; species Porites lobata. The sequence continues at coordinate 66,575 of CALNXK010000293.1, forward strand.
TAGTTTTCCTAGTATATCAGATAGGCCAACTGACTCCCACTGGTAGCAAATTGTGCAGCAAAACCATAAATAAGGGCTATTCGAAGTATGGGAAACACGAGTGTGTCTTATTTTTAACGCGTTTTAGTCGCTCATTTCATGGTTGATCAAAATCAAAAGTTGTTACATGAGGGTTATACCCCTACCGTCCTAAATGTACTTCACAGAGAGGGGGTTGAGTGTTGCTCGTTATTTGTAAGTCTCTGAATCTTAGCAGCTTTCTTTTTCTTTTCTATAATTTTTACAGGGGAATCGAAATGAATTTGAGTTGATTGGTTGCATCCATCGCAGTTTCCCCTATTTGTTTTTCAAAAAAACACCATTGTACGAACGGTCTCTATTATTTTTCACGAACAGAGAGCTTTAATTCACCGAAAAACAGATTCATAAAATGTACATGGTTCAGGGTATTTTGTACGTGCTTTTTATGTTGGGTGTGTCGCCTGATTAAAAGCGAGCGATCGGGTGAGTCGCCTTCGCTTAGTGCAAGAAGACTTTGTAAAACTTGTACATTAAATGAATCTTTCTGTAAAGAACGAGACGGCTTAGCAAGCTTGAAAAATAGTTTTGGAAAACGTCTTGCCAAATATATTTTTCTTTTGTTTGGGGACTGGTAAAATTGTATTTCAACTAAACTCTGTACAATTCGCAATTGAACTTATTCTTCGGATTCAAAACAATGACCAATGTTCTGTCTGCACGTGCTCTTTTGGGTGAGTCGCCTGAAAAAGCAAGCGATCGGGTGTGTCGCCTTCGCGTAGTGCAAGGGAACTTGGTTTTCATTGGTTATGGCTCGCAAGTCCGTTTTGAACGAAATAAATGGTTTCAGTCATAATTAATGAACATCGTATAGGTGACCTTGCAAGTTTGTATTATAAGAAAACTATAGAGCCTTTTTACGCCGCGAACAGGATAAATAGAATACTTCACCGGCCTTTTCTCAAAAAACGGGAATAGTCCAGCTTTAAATTCTGCTCCCCAGAAAAAGCTACAATCAAAATTATTTAAATTTGTAGTTTAAATTCAATTAAATTTTTTTAAATCGCTGCTCTTCGTTCATTTGTGGTAAATGAATGCATATCGATTAGCGGAATTAAAATCACTATAGCGCTTATTTGATTGCCTGTTCTAGTATGGTCGCTTCTAGGGCTTAAAATATTGAGCTTAAGCCAATGCTTGAGAAATAACTTGTAAATGACTAAATCGCCGCTTCGTGTCAAACAAATATTTATCCCAAGTATTATATGAAACGTTACAAACAACAAAAATGAACTTTGAAAATCTGATATGCTATCAAGTTTCCAAAATCCACAATTGCAGTCCGTTAATATTCAAGAATATCCATTCTTAGCTCCTTTTGTGTTCGCCGGGTTAGTTGTACCTTTTTATGTGTCACTTAGATTATTCGTTTTGCTTTACTTTCTGTTTAGTTTATGGGACAACACTTTGTTGATTGTGACTACTGATAATGGCGGGGCACCTGATGATGGTGGTTACAACTGGCCTCTTCGTGGTGAAAAAGGAAGCCTCTGGGAGGGAGGGGTCAGAGGAGTGGCTTTTGTTCATGGAAATATGCTGCAGAGGACTGGAGTCACGTGACTGACTGGTACCCAACCCTCCTCTATCTTGCAGGTTTGCCCCCATTGATTGTTACAAATACTTAGATCACGTCACTCCTTTAGATCACTGAAGTGCTCTGTAAGAGTTGTTAATTGTCCATTTTAAATTAGTAGAAAACCAAAACGCTATTAACCTTGCTTCTTGTTCCTTGTAAGGCATAGAAGAGGATTCTGATAGTTCAGCGCTGGATGGCTACAACATATGGTCCGCAATTTCGGAAGGAGCCGCATCAGAAAGAACAGAGATTCTTCACAATATTGACGGAGACACTGCGGCAATTCGTGTGGGCCACATGAAGCTGTTGTTAAACGTAACCAATAAAGACTGGTACAAACCGCCAGAGCTGTCCTCTGAAGCAAGGAAAACGAAAAAGGTATTAACAAGAGAGCATGATGGAACAGAGAGGGAAACGCCCAGTCTACTCAGCCCTTGGGACTGATGGGTATTTCACCAAAAATATTTTTAGACCAATTAAACGCTTGAAATTAATCGGAGGTTGGTTTTCAGAGAGGTCCGCAAACTTTTAATCTATGGTTTTAAGAGAAAACTCAACAGCCACCACTAATAATTCTGCATTGTTTGAGGCAGTCACATTGCTATGGCACTCATTTTGCTATTTACTAGAATGGTATCTTCTAGGGGTGAAATTAAGCTAAAGGCCATGCTGGGTTTAATCCCAATTGCCCGAAGGGCCTCCCTGCCCGCTTTACAGGTCGGTCACCCCTTTCCCCCGCTCCCCCACACGCAACTGGGTATTCCGTACGAGACCAGTTGCGTTATCCACTGGATAGAGGTTTTTCCACTGCAAAGCATTGTCCATAATTAAATGAACTGTTGCCATCCACGAATTCTGAAGCATACACGAAGTCACCAATACCGTGCTGACGTGCTGATTAACTGTTATATCCACTTTCCTTCTTTTAATCCTACAAAATTAATTATAAACAAACTAACGAGCTGCGATTTGCTATTTAAAATCTTATCATCCAGTTTTAGTTAAATGTTTAGTTGTAACATGGCAAGACACATTGCTTCATATACATATTTTCTTTAATCTTCTAACTGCCTTCCTTTGTTATCCGCATAGATCTGGTGGCACAATTAGCGTTGCGCTTTACAATATCACCGCTGACCCATATGAAAGTCAAGACCTCAAAAGCACGTACCCAGCTTTGGTAAGGACGTTAAGAAGGCGAGTCACATATTACAAGACGGGCGAGGTACCTTCTGGGAAAGTTGACGCTGATCCAGAAGCAAAGACACTAGCGCTCGAAAATGGGTATTGGGGCCCATGGATTGACTGAGATTTGAAATCTGAAAAAATGAAAGTCTGTTCTCGGATAAAATTTCTTCAGACAGGGATAAATTAGCTTAGGTGATTTTATCGACGTTTATCGACGTGCAAGATAGCAACAGCTTTTATTTCGATTCGTTCCCTGAAGTTCGTTATTTGACAGTTACTTGTTATTTTAAGAAGATAGTACTGATTTTCATTATACTTTGTTTTCTCATGTTGCTGCCGATTGGTACAAATAAAGACTATTGCTGTTGACAAAAAGAGAGAATGAATTCGATAATAGGGTCACTCTCCTATCCGGGTCAACGTTTCCTCATATAAACAATCTGGTTCGCCCAACTGTTCGTCTAGGCAGAGCGTGAGCGAACGATGTTAGCTTAAGTAAAGGTGTCAACTTTTTCCTTACTTAAAAAAAAGAAACTGGGAAAAAATACTCCGCAGAGAGAGCGACTCTCTTTCCCGGATTAACGTTTTTTCGTATGAACAGTGTGTGAGGCTGATATCGGGAAACAGAATGGTCATAATACTCTATACAATGCAAAGCAAAGCAAAGTTGACCGGTGTTTTACTGGAGGTAATATTTTTTTATCGTTTTCTGATAGTACCGTTCTTGTTATTAACCCTCGGACGTACATGCAAATTCATACCCCCACCGTGGTACGAGTGGGTGGGGTGGATGGACCCCCCACTAGAGTTTTTGATATGTTGCAGTGTTTCGAAACGATTTTACCTTCGGTGGAAAGCCTTTGATATTCTCTACAGGATGAGGTATATTTTATGGGTGGCGGCGCTGCTGGGGGGCCTGTGACGTCACCAAAAATGGCCGCCATCTTGGATTTTACCAAGAATTAGAAATCAGGTTAAAACCGCGAGAAATGGTGATTTTTTTTGTGCCTGGGAAGAAAAATAACACAAAATAAGCACTTTGAATAATTTTAGCCTCAAGATTTACTTTTATTGTCAAAAAAAAGTTGAAAAAACATGTACTTTCACTCGAAAATGGCTTGATCACCTCCTACTTATGACGTTATATCTCGTAACCATAATTAAACTCATCGCCAATAGATGAGCTTGGGAACTGATACCTTAAAGATTGAACGGGAGCCTGAACGCCTCAGAATCCGCAACGATTCGCTTAAGCAACAGATCCGCAAAGATCAGCTGAAAAATGCCAGCGTGAGGAGAGATGCAACGTAAGTCACAAGATAAGCAAAAGGCCCCTGCGGTCACCCCAAAGATCACGTACGCTTGAGGAGGAGACCGCTGACCGCATTGGCTTGCAATTTAACTTTGCCTAAATTACATTTAGCCACATAAACTGACCATCACTGAACTCGACTCAAAGTGAGCGCAAGGGATGAACGAACAGCTACTGAAAACACCAGGTGCTGATGTTTTGGCCTCTAGGAAAAAACTGAGAAAAACCTCGGAAGGGGGTGGCATCCACCCCCTTGTATGTCCGAGGGTTAATATTATTTTTACTTTTTTTAAATAAAAATAAAAACACCAGGAAAAAACAATGCTATAAAAACCTGGCAAAAGGAGAACCTGAAAATAACGAAATCTCAACATTGGTATCATATACCTACACTTTGCAAGTTTTTCGATTCTCAACCCTTTATTACAGGCCTTGTTGCATAAAGAAATAATATAATTATAAAGACTAGAGGTTACAATCGTAATTATTGGGAGCCGGAGGAGGTTGATCCAACAATCGGTTGTATGGTCCTCTCTGTACATTAAATTAGACATGAACTACAAAAGGACCGCAAACGAATTTGCCGCAGAAAATAGGACCTATAAGAAGACCTGATCAGCCAAATTCATACAAAGTACAGAAAAGTAGACACATTGAATTCCGCGAAGCTGATCGAATTTCGTGAAAATAAACTTTGCAAGACATCAACACGACACCGAAAGAACCCTAAACAAAGCGGGGTTGTAGTCGTCGACAGCTGTTTCGCCATTATTGTGGCTTATCAGGACGGCTTAACAAACAGAGAATATCTGCTGAAAAATAAACCGCTCGCTCTGATTTAAGCCCTGACATTGAACACCGACAGAATCACGCTATGTCAACTATGGCGCTTTTTGGGGGTCAAAATTAAGTGATACATTTTACATGGCGAATTAAAATAACCCATACATTTTACATGGCGAATTAAAATAACGCAAGTATTTTACATGGCGGAATAAGTAACGCATACATTTTACATGGCGAATTAAGTAACGCATGCATTTTACATGGCGAATTAAGTAACGCATGCATTTTACATGGCGAAATATACAAGGCTTGATACATCTGCACGACGTATGAAAGCTTGACAGTAGCCGACATTTTACTTGGTTATGAAATAAAAGTTACCTTAAATATATTAGTATCGCATTTTAAATATACGAGAGTCGTATTTATTTTGAATTAATGGCGAAGAATCCGATGAACTATCGTTTTTGAATCGGAGAAATACTACTGTCTGATGGAGGTGTCTAGTAAACTCAGGCCTGGAAAACTCAGACCTCAGACCACGGACCCCAAAACTCATCTTCCCCCCACCACCCCTCGTGTTGCGCGTCCGTCAGAAGTAGAAAGTCACCTGGTAAGCTACTGAGTCGCCTCCTCTTGTTAAGATCATGGAAGGTGATGAGTGCTCAGGGAATGTGATTAGCGTTTAATGCAAGCTACCGAGCAAATACACTAAAATAGGACAGGATTCGCTAACAGCCAGAAATAATACGGGGGAAAGGCGAGAAAGTGAACCGACTCAGACTGCGACTGGCCCAGAAAGCCTCAATAGCACAACGTCATCAAGGTCTGCTCTCTCTGCTGCTGAAAGAAGTGCAAGAGACCTTGAAGGACCTCAGAATACGGCTGGTCCAGCCTCGGAGGAGCACAGGATAATTTTTGGTTATGGGCCGTCGTCTGGGGCATCGCGGAGCCGGCCGGGTAGTGGAAACAGCAGAGAGAGAGGAAGAAGGCAGCCAGCAGCATTCTCGCCATATTTCCATCGCAAGAACACGTGGACAAGAGCGTTCGTCTTTTTGGCTTTCAGCGAGCAAAATGCACTTCCTTCCACAAGCGAAAGAATCACCCTTACACTAAACGGCCTAACGTCTGTTATAGATTGCGTACTCCATCCAAACCGCCAACAAAATGCACCAAGTGCTGCAGTATTTGCTGTAAACGGAAACTTACAAAATCAAGCGTATCTTCACTCGGGGCCGTCAGATCAATATAATCCCATCCGCCATATTTTTAAGCGGGGCGCGGAATCCTCGTTCCCAGGGTTCTCTCCCACCCGTTGGTTGCCGGACAGTAGTATTTCTCCGATTCAAAAACGATCGTTCATCGTATATCGTAAAATTCCGAAAATAAGCCCCTCCAAATATAAGCCCCTCAAACCAGTAACGCAAATAACCCTCCGTTAAATCGCCCCTCCAAACAAATGACAGAATAAATGTTCTAAAATTTGGGTCATTTTAAATTTGGACTCGGTGAAATGCCACTGGGACCACTAACTTACTGCCTGGCGTCAGATAAAGGCTTTTAATGAGCCTTTGAAAGATTTTTCATTGGATTAAATGGACAAGAAGCAGAATGAGTTGATTTGTTTGCTAACCCGGTTTTCAAAAGTCTAGGTTTATATCATTCAGTATTTTCTTGATGTAAATAGACTCATGTTTATAACTGTTGAAGTTTTCTTGCTGCAGGCCGTTGTTGACTTTGACATAAATTTTGGCCATTATTCAAATTATACAAGCAAAGGGGTGTAAAATTTTGTGCGGGAGGAATATATGTTGTTGATGATTCATGAGTAATAAAACGAAGCATACATATATGAAGAGTTGTATCAATTGTTATTTAAAAAATGGGTAGGCATACACATATCAATAATATTGGTAGTTGTTGCTGTTAATTATTCACCTTAAAAGAGAATTATAACCAAATTACTGGCAAGATTTTATCCTTGTTTTAACAAATACGGGTATTACACACAATCACTCATGTATTAATGTGCGGGTGGGATGACCCACTTTTTCACGTGAACAATTTGCTATTGACGTTATTTTGGGACGATCCTTATGGTGGGTTCTTTGCCATGAAAAGTTCTGCTTACGTTTACGTTTAACTGTTGCTAAAATTTGTGCTCTTCTGTGAGCATTGTTTGTCAGTGCTTTTTATACATTGTAGCTGTATGTTGATGGAAGAACGAAGCATACACATACTGATCGTACGTATTTTGTTGAGTAAATAGTCTCGCGTTGGTAACTGATGATTGCCTTGTCGTGTAGCACACTATGTGATATGATGGGTTGGATCAATTGGTGTTCAAAATGAATGGATGATCGAGGTATACAAATATCAAGGATTTTGTTGTTGTTAGTTGTAGACCGTACATGGAAAGCATTAAAAAATTACTGGACATTAACTTATCCCAGTTGAGATATCCACGGGAGGAAGAAACACTGACTCTCATACAGGCGGGTATTCTTGGCCCCGCTTTCCCCTTCTTTTTAATGAACAATTCTTGGCTATTTTTGTTACTTTACCTTATCCATCAGGCCTTCTTTACCTTTCTTCTTTGCAAGTCTGAACTTTTGCTAATTGGAACATGTCTTGTAATTAATGTAATAATTTTATTCAACTTTAAAAAAATACGTATATAATTTACAGAAATATTTGAAGTAAGAATTAAGCACTATGTAACATTAAGAATTAACTGCAGACAGTACTGTTTCGGCCTTCTGGGCCTCATCAGTGCAGTGCTGATGTCTAGGATGGGGGTTAAGCTTAAAAAGCCACCCCAAACATTAACATTAAGAATTATATAAATTATAAAAATAACAATCACTTTGTCAACAACGATTTCGCAAATACATTCCTTGCGGCTCAGATACGGTCAATAACTCGTGCAGGCAGTCCAGAGTTTTAAATTAAGTCATAACAAACAGGGCCGTACATAGCGGGGGGGGCGAAGGGGGCAGTTGCCCCCGCCAGGAAAACTAAATGTTTTTTTTCTAACATAGTGTCTGATTTTGCTGGGCTGTTTCTTGTAGCTATATTGGTCCGAAATCTCACGAAAACCGAGTTTGCCCCCGCAGACAAAAAATCCTAGGTACGGCCCTGACAAAAGAGTATTATCCGTCTCTGATATTAACAAGAAAACAAGTTAAAAAGAATAAAATCTCGTATTCCTTAATTCCTAATTCTTTGAAAAGTTCTTTAAAAAAAAAGATTAATTCGGGCAGGCTCTAGCTAATATTTTCGATCTGTAGGTCTGAGTCAACAAAGTCGAGCTGTCTTCTTCTGGATCTTGAGCTTCTCAAGCATAGTATCGCAGAGCGTACGATGGCGAAAGATACTTTAGGTCTTATCCAGGAAACTGCGCAATCAGCTTCGCAAGTCTGCTGTGGTACTTAACACACTCATCCGCGATTCCAGCTGTGGTCGTGGAAACTAGGGGAGTGAACGTTGCCTGTTCGATCTCCATTACTCTATCCGGATACTGCCTCTTCTTCTCGTTCTCATGCTTCTTGTAGATCTGCTTAGGAGTCAAGTCTCTGTAAGAGTCTACATTAGGGTGACACACCCGAACATCGAATAAGGTAGATCTATATCTCTCCCAAAAACCTCGAACATGAATATCCAAACGGGCATCACGGGCTTTGTTAGCGCCATGATCTATAGTCTCCCCGGTGACCTCCTGAAGGACCGGCTCTACTTCCACATCATTACAGACCATCCTTAGCATCTCTGGTTCCAAGTCGCGCAGTTCATTATGGCGCTGGATAATGAACCCGCCGCGCTGAAACACCATTGCGTGATCCACGCTAAATTGAACACCGCATGCGCAGAGCACGTGCGTGTCTGTTATTTCCCAGTCGTACCGTAACTTGATCGCATCTCTAAATTCCTTCTTATTCAGTTTGTAATCCAGCTCTTTGAGGGGAATTACGGTCAGCCAATTTGTTCTCTGTAGCTAACTCAACAGCTCGCTCAGCTTTTGTCGACAGGGAATTCAACACTTGCTTGTTTTCGTGTGCTCAGTTGCAGTGTTTGAATTTCTGAGGCATCTCAGTGGAGGCTGGTGCTCTTGCTCAACAATTCGCCTCACGAGCGGATTAGTAACTTCGATTGAAGCCTCGTATTCAGAAGATGAGGTCACTACAGGATCTGTAAATCCAAGGCCATCCATGCGCACAGGGAGACCAAGGAGGTCGCGCTCTACTTTAGTGACTGTATGGTCAGTAACAGCTGGTTTGAGAACCTCATTAATCGCGCGCTCGACTGGCTCAAGTAATTCTGCAATATCCAGTAATATTCTTAGGAAATATGTCCAACAGTGCCGCAGACCAAAAGTGAAGGCTGCATAGCTGGCTTGAGGCTGTGATATGGCAAAATCTGCGAGTTTAGTAACTTCATTGACCCATTTGTCTACTTTCTCGCCAGTATTCTTCAAGGAACGATCTAGATCCTAGAGCCGCGCCTAAGTGCTTGTGGCCCTCTATGGTGACGTTAATAGCAGTGTCTCTAAACACCTCCCTGGCAGCCTGTTCTCGTTCCGGTTTGATGATCAAGCAACATTTCTTGGCATTAGGGAAGTAACCCAGCGGAGGGCCACTCTCTGATAGTTGTTATTGTTGCAATGAAAATTCTTGTTAGTCTCTGTATATTAAATAGACATAAACTACAAAAGGACTGCGAATTAACGAATATGCCGCAGAAAGTAGAATCTATAACAAGACCTGATCAGCCAAATTATACAAAGAAGACAACTTGAATTCTTCAAAGCTGATCGTACTACGGCCAGGTACTATTTGACTGCATTTCACACAACTTAAAAATTTATTAACTGAAATGACACCGGTTTGAAACTTCACGGAGTCAGAACTGAATAAATGTCTTTGCCATTTTCCTTTATACAAGTCTGAACTTTTGCTTAATTTATTCTTATTATTCTTGCGATATTTGTTAGCGTGTTTTGTTGTTGTTGTTGCCGCCGAATACCAAATTCTTGTTACTTTTGCGATTTTTGCGAATTTTGTAGGCTTCCAGATGACCTGGGCATGTGCGCAACTTGATTTCTCTCCGGCGAACAGTTTTTCAAGATTGGCGTTTGGTGAAGAAATCCTCTTCCATCGACCCTGAGACGCCCGAGAGAGCCATAATATCAGTATTCAAGAGCTATTTGATCCATTTGGGAAGTTTTAAACGCCATATTTTGTACTTTTGTGCAAGTATTGTCGAGAAAATTCGAAGTCATTGAGGAGAACCGTACGAAGCCAAGTTCGTTGTCAGTGTTCCTACAAACGGATCAAATGTGGCCTTTAATGTGGTCATCTGGCTTTCATTTCTGTCTATCAAGGTTCTCCAGTCAACTATCTACCTTTGACGGATATTTTTCAAACGATAAATATGTAAAGAGGAGTTAAAAAGGGTTTCCTCGATACAGCCGTGGACTACTAATGGGACGCAGCGGCGAGTGAAGCTGATCTGCGACATGACTTCCGATTGCCTGCAGCAATTTAATTTATCGAGTGCCTGGAATCAGAAGGAGAAAACTAAGCAATCTTTTGTTGTACACGAAGCTGTGTGAGGTTTGAGGAGACAAACCATCGAACATGAAACGTTTTAACAGGCATTCGATTTATGACTCCGATCCATAGTTGTACAGTAGAAAGTACTGATAACAGGCCGCGCGATCTTTACTGATGTAGTTCACTGGGAATGTTCCTTGTATCTTTTCTGTATGAGCGTAGATGTGTAAGAATTGATCTTTTAAAAATAAATTGTTCCCTGAATGTTCCGTTTAACTTCTGGTTTCTTTATGTGTTGAATCGAGAACGTTTGTTTTGCGGAACACGCAACGCAACGACTCGGAAGGAATTTTTTTATTTGCTGATAAGCAGTTGAAATTTATGCCATAGTTATGGGCTCCTGTTTATTCCTTTTTTTGCGTCGTTCTTTTAGAATAATCTTTATACTTATACGTTATGCGGCTACTATTGCAATGAAAACGTTTTATGATGAAGCACTAAGAATTGCTTTCAAACAATGCTACGATTTTCAGCCGGCATCAATCGACTAAGCTAGCCCCGGGGGGGGGGGGGGCACTGCCATATATGGGCTATATAGGTATGTGCCGCTGTGAAGGGTATGGTTTTCAAGCAGTTTACTCTAGGATAGGGTATATAAATCAGAGCGTTTGGGTCTAGAATAGGGTATTATTTTTCAGGAAACTAATCAGTTGGTTGAGGATTTTATCTAGACTAGGGAAACAGCTACTCTAGGACATGGGGGATTTGGGAGTTTACTCTAGTATAAGGTAGCAAAATTCAGCTGAACTAGCTCTGGTATAGGTTAAGGGTTCCAGGGTCCCAGCGGCACATCCCCACTCAGAAATTCCTAAAGTACCCCCCCCCCGGGAAGCTAGCCGACCGCATGGCATGGCTATTTTATCATAGCGCGCATTTAGCTGGCATTTTAAGCAAAACGTTTACCTCATCCTATACTGTGTGTTTTGATCACCGGTCAGGAGCTATTTGCAGGTATTTCTAAGTTTATATAGGGTAAACAGAGAGATCAGTAAGGTTTGTTTACAAATTATTTTTGTTTGCGGATCGGAGACTGGTTTTCTAGCGTGGGTACGTAAAAATACACGTAGGTAAATGTTTGTTTCAAAGCAGGACAGGGTTGTTAATCTTATTCTTATCATCTGCAACATTTACCTGAGGAATACCAGAGAATAAATATGAATTATGGGCATAAATATAAAATCGAACATAAACGTCCGGAAGACACCCACTTCGCGAACAATGAATCTTAAATTATGTAAATTTCCTCGCGTGCAGCTTACTCGCTTCCGATTGGTTCAAAGACAATTAGCTACTGTCACAGCTCACACATGCGCACAATTATTTCTAAATTTGTTATTCTTCTCATTCTTGCGATATTTGTAAGCGTTTAAGTAATGGTCCGTGTAAGAACTAGGCAAAAGAACAATAGGCCAGTGCAATAGCGGCAGTTATTTTTTAGGTGCTAATTTCTCTAATCAAATTAAATTTGAATGCTCTGATTGGTCAATAGGGCGAAAAGCGCGAAATTTGAATTTTAGAAATGAATTAAGATAGCAAAAGAGTCATTCAAACAATTTTTTATTTTGTCTACTGCTCTGATATGTTGAAAACTATAACATATCTAAAATTTAGAGGATTTCTATGCGCCAAACCCGAGCAAAGTTAAACTGATATAAAATTACATGAAAATGGCACAGGAATACATCAATCGGCGACCTCCTGAAAGACAGCTCCTTCGGTTCTCACAAAGGAAATGTCAAAATCGTGATCGGAAACAGGAGTAATTCAAGCTCACATGGCAAAGGCGCCAAAGCTGCGTGTTTTTATTTTGCCAGCATAAAGAACAACAATTTCATAAAATCATGTCGGAGGATTATCCTAATGGCCCGCATTTGAATAAAAAGACGATTGTCCATACAGAAAAAAATTCATGGATGTTCGGAGAATTCGGTTTCAGAAGAAGCTCTCTTCACAGTCTTACATGGTAGATATATTTTTAGCCTAAATATCTCCGCAAAACCTACTTTCATTCTTAGAAAAAGTAAAGGCAACAGATACAGTCAAACTTGCATTATCTTTCCTACCGGGTAACACTCAAAACTAGTGAGAGCTACATTTGTATTATATATGATAACTAAGTGGCTGCCGTCTTACAACTGTTGCGAAATTACAATCACAAATTTCAATTCGTTCGCTCGACGAAAGAACCTAGAATGAAAACAAATCGAATCATGGAAGAGTAAAGATACACAGAATTCTGATGTTTCGAAAAGAACAAAATAACTACACAGTCACATCATGCGGTGGTGCGAAAATTTATTGGGTTCAGCTTACCTCAAGCTCAAATCTGGCGGCTTCACATCGCTTTAAGAAATTTAATTTATTTCTGTATAAAGAACAAATCTATCGCTTCCACTCTTTGTGCCCAGCTATTCTCCACAATTACTCTGAATCATCACTGAATCAAAGCGATCTCCTCCTGACAACATACTTATAAACAAGTGCTTCGGTCCTACTTGTCCACATGGCCACTCGACGACATGTTGAGGACAGCTGCAAACGCTGCTGCAGTAGGAATTTCACGATCCCTCCGATGATAAAATACATTGAATAAAAGCAATAAACAATCGATAAAGGGAAATATGTATATTTCAGCCATGAAATTGACGACATTCTTCGGGTAAAAGACAAATTTCCTCACATCTCGAATATCGCATCCAAGATGGTTCACAACAAGGTCACGCGCGCGTTGCACGTTTTCCGCTCTAACTTTTGATTGGCGCACAGAACAATGCTTAAACTTGGCCGTGAGGTAAAAGACAGGAGAATGGGGAAAATAAAGCTAAAAAAAGTTGTTTTTGTCACGTTTTTCTTTGTTTTTTCGTCGATTTTTGGATTTCAGCCAATCAGAACGCACCATTTAATTGAAATTAAAAATTAAAAGTTCACACCTTTTAATCGATTTTGCGTTCTGCCTGCCTAGTTCTTACGCGGACCATTACTTAATGTTGTTTTTGTTATTGCAACAAAAAATTAATATATTCTGGATAGTTTTTCGATTTTTGCGAAATTTGCCAACTTCTTTTTTAGGGCCTTCAATTCCTTTTTTCTTTATATGTCGAATCTGTTTGCTATATACGTTGTTATTCTTGCTATTCTTGCGATAGTTAGCTGGGTGTTTTTTGGTGCAATAAAATTTCTTGTTACTTTTGCGATTTTTGAGGACTTAAATACTAGATTTCTGCAAGCAATTTCTATTAAACCTATTTTTTCTAAAATTGCGACAAAAATTTGTAGCAAAGTTTTGCTACAGTTTGCAATCCTTGTTGAATTTGTTATTTTTGCTATATTTGCTATTTTTTCTCTATATTTCTGACAGTTCATTTAATTTTTTTTGCCAAAATTGCCAAAACAATTTGCTAACAAAATTTGGCGCCAGTGTTCAGTCCTGGACATAAGCGGAGAGCCACAAGATCGCATTACACAACTCTTTCAACCATTTTAATGAAACAAAAATTAATAAAATAGTTGGGGGAAATGTGGCCTCAGTAAAATGTTTTGGTGGTGAAACGGGTACATATCATACATCTTGCCTTATCCGGAAAGCGTGGATCCTCATCTTCGTTGCTGGACTCTTCGACTAACTGGCTTGAAGAACTGATGCTGGCGTTAGTTTACAAAATTATCAATCAACTTTGCAGCGCAATACTTCACTGAGCTGCTGCCACAACTTGCTTGGTGAGGTCGATTGGGTCAACGAGTGAGTTTGTGGCTACTTTTGTCGGAACTCGAATTTCTAGATTTCTATTTGCCCTTATATGTCCTTAAATTTGAGTCTGAAGGATTTATATAGCCCTATTAGCCACCTTGTATAGACTGTAATAAAGTACTGTAAATTTATTTCTGTATCGGTTCGCCGTTGAAATAAACAAGACACATCAATCATAGGGTTAATATTCTATATTTGTTGACCCCCGGACATGCACGCAAATTCATACCCCCCACCGTAGTACAAGGGAGGGGGGATTGATGGGACCCCTCCGTAGAGTTTTTGATATGTTGCAGTATTTTGAAACGATTTTGCCTCAAGTGGAAAGCCTTTGATCAAGATGGGGTGTATTTTATAAGTGGTAGCGCTACTGGAGGCCTGTGACGTCACCAATAACGGTCGCCACCTTGGCCACCATCTTAGATTTTACCAAGTATTAAAATTCAGGTTAAAACCCCAAGAAATGGTATTTTTTGTGCTTGACATATAAAATAACACATAAATAACCACTTTGCATTTATCCACAATCTTTACTGTTATTGTTGAGAGAAATTGAAAGAACATGCATTTTCACTCATGGCTTGACCATCTGCTACTTATGACATCATATCTCCTATCTATAGTAACTGACCATCACTAAACTTGTCTCAAAATGCGTACGAGGGAAAAAAGAAAAGCTATTGAAAACGTCAGGTGCTGATGTTTTATCGTCTAGGAAAAAACTAAAAAAAACCTCAGAGGGATCGGAGGAGGCAACCCCCCCACCCCCCACTTGTACGTCTGAAAGTTAAAACAAAATGCATTTGTCTCTTTTCGACCAGATGAAGAAATGTGTTTAATTTATGCCCATTAGGATAAAGCCGGAAATAAATATGACGGCGTTCTGAATTAGCCAGCAAACGTCAGCGATAAAAATAAGCTCATGCCTGCTGTTTTTCAGTTGGTCAAACATTTTTATCAATAATCAATAAACTGGCGCCACCGTTCTGACAAACAGTTGTCTTAACAATTGTCTTTTTGCTCTTGAACGTCTAATTGCTCTAATTTGGGATCTTCCTAAAAATGCATTGAAACATATCCTACACGTTGAACGTTATCTTTCACTCAAAATTGCTGTACGTATTTGCGTCATTAAGCAACATCGTTCAAGTATAAAACATCCTCATTGATCGTAAAAACCTTATTCACCAAAAGTTGGTAAATACAGCGGATCAAAACAGCTGAAAACTGAGGTACGTAAAGTATAAAACGCTTTACCATAAATGAAAGCCGGTTTTTTACTTACAATATTTCGTAGCCTTTTGATTATCTTTATACTTTGATCATGAACGGCGTTTAATCGACACCACTGCGCCTTATGTGAACATATTTATCTGTTACGGCCAAAAGTTAAAGTACCTTTTCTGATTCACTCTACCCCTTTCCCCAAGAAACGCTTAATACCCAAACTAGCGATTTGTAGATATGCTGGATTTATGAGTTGCATTTTAAGTCTTTATTAAAGTCGCCGATGGGTTTTGTGTTAAAGTTGGTGGTGGAAATTGCGAGTTGACTTCGTGAGGCCAAATAACGTTGTGCACTGTAGTTAGTATTTTGTTTCTACTTGAATGCCAAGGCGAGTCACTGGTCACCAGTGAATTAGCTTCGTGAGTAGTTCGGTTTGAGTTGTTAAGTAAGCAGAGTCGCAACACGAATTGGAGTTTGCAGGTTGTGAGGTCACGTTTAAAAGCCTTCACTATATTTTTTTCACAATTTAAGCGTATTTTTCCCTACCATAAGGTCACTGAATTAAAAAGATGTACAAAGATGTGTGTTTAATGAAGTCAAATAGAACAGATATTTTTTATATAACATCGAACAATTACTACTACCTGATATAAGAATACAATTATCCTTTGGGTGAGTAATGCTTTATCGGACTTCTACAAACACCTTGCATTTGCGCAAACTGTTCTTCCCTGAATTAAAAAGGAAGAATTTCGCTCACATCTTCATAGGAATTTAAACGTTTGTTAGCGTCATAGCATTTTTTGAGACAAAAGGAATTTATTTTATCTTGCGTCAATTAAAAAGGAATAATGTGCACTTCATTCGATGGCATGAATGTTACTGAAAATAGAAAGTTATTTAAACTGGCCAAAACGTTTTTTACTCCGTTCTTTCATCTAGTGTAGAATCCTAAACACCGACTTATATGTCGTCATATATCTTAGAAATCTTCAAAACATCCCTTATCATCGGTCAATTTCTTCTGTTTTTCGCATCTGAAGAAGAAAAGAAGTCATATCTAAAATTTTAGCGATGGAATTGAAAGTTTTATTTTAGGGTTACAGTTTGATAAAATCGCTCTAAATGAATACAATTCCATTAAAATTGACAAAAATTTTTGCAATCCACGCTCACTCAACGCGAGCATCCAGTCCGCTGAATATCTACAGTCCTGCTAAAATTTCTACGAATGTTTTGACAATCATCCAATCAAAATCACTTCCGGTGTTTGGATTGTGACATCACTGAACAGTGTGAGCACCCATCTTTCAGACGTCTCCCTCGGAAGTTTGCGAATGTATAAGTCTATATAACTTTTTATTAATAAACCTGAGGCTTCTTGCTTTTTTTCATATGGATATTCTTGGAAGGTTATAAGCCCTGAAGACAGACCCAAGGGTGTTACTTCCAACCTCAGAATTCATCGAGTGAGTGATTATCTCGTCAATAAAATGTTTCTGTGACACAGGTAATTATTACACAGTTTAACTTATCCAGAAAGCGAAGATCCTTTTTTTTTCTACTGGATAAAAGAGTGAGTTTTTAGATACTTTCGTCGAAACTCGAACTTCTAGATTTATATTTGCCCTTAGATGTCGTTATGTATGAGTCTGAAGGATTCAAACAGACCAGTTAGTTATCTCATAGACTATATGCCGCAGCTCCAAAGAGGGGAACTGACTTAGGATTCCTTGCGTAATTTAAGTTTCGTAGAACTATTTTAAGTAATAACAGAAACTTGTCGTTATCACAGAAGGAATTAAAAATTACGAAAGAATGAAAAGTAAATTCATCTCTGTATCACTTCTTCCTCAAAATGACCATGACACATCAATCATAGGGTTAATAAACTATGTTTGTAAAAACAAAATGCATTTGTCTCTTTGCGACCAGATGGCGGAAT
Source organism: Porites lobata (assembly GCA_942486035.1). NCBI lineage: Eukaryota > Metazoa > Cnidaria > Anthozoa > Scleractinia > Poritidae > Porites > Porites lobata. The sequence goes on from CALNXK010000293.1 coordinate 84,047, forward strand.
TTGTCAATTTATACCCATTAGAACAAGTCACCGGAATTAAAAATGAAGCATTAATTACAACACGATCGATGGCGTTTTCAAATGGCCAGCTAACGTCAGTAATAAAAATGAGATCATGCCTGCTGTTTTTGGTCAAACATTTTTATTTGTCAGCCCGATAAGCTGGCACCTCAGCTGACAAAAAAATGTTTTTTGCGTATGAATTTGAATTTTTTGGGGGATGGGAGTCCTCCTGAAATTATATCGAAACATATCCTGCGTTAAATCTTGTTTAAGTTTTAATTGCTGGTCGTATTTGGATCTTCATAGGCAAAACGACTCAGACAATTGAAGAAGCGAACAGCAGAACTCTTTTAGCCACCAAAAGTTAGGAGACATATATTACAACTGATCAAAAGAGCTGGAAAATCTGAGGTGCGAAAATAAAACTTTTAAATAACAAGAATGATATGGAAGCGAGGGGTGATTTTTCCTACATTATTTCTTAGTTATTTCAGTGATATTCTTACTATAATCATGACCGGCGTGAGTGCAATATTCCGGTTTATTTCGGCATCACTTTCAGTGTATGTTAACTATTCATGTTTTATGTAATATATCAAACATGAGACGCAGTGTTTCATCACCAGATGAAACACCGAGAAGAGAGTTGAAAATACGACGCGCAGCGGAGTATTTTTGACGAACTTCGAACAAAATCATTTTTGAAGGAGAAATTAAGGATGCAAAAAAGAGCAGTTTTTCATCTGATATCCAAACACTCATTAAACATTAATTTCCTTTGAATTTTCGCTATGAATTATTAATTAGTTTGAGAAATACATGTAATATATATTGTAAAGAGGGCACGTCTGTTGTGCTCTCATCCGCACGACTCCCTCCCTCCTTCCATCCTTCCTTCCTTCCTTAGTTTCAGCGGTTAATAGGTCTATCCGGATCCAATCATTGTTTTATTATTTATTCAAAATAATTTCTAGTTTAAGAACATAGCTAAGACATGCTTACTGTTACCTTAATCGATTGTGAATTTCCCGTCTTCAACTGCATATTTTATCATCAAGTTCCGAAGATTCAATGAATCTACAAATAACAGATGTCGTCTGAAAAGAAACATTTAACATTGTTTTTTATTTCGGTATTTCTTCATTTTGTTTTTAAGTTTCACGTCAATGCATCAATTGTCCAGTTTCTGTTTGTATTTTGACAGTCGTCGCATAAGCGAACTTGACTTCCTTTTACAGTTAGCACGGTTCGTCGCTCACGCCACGCTGTTTCATAGAAGTACTTCGATGTATCAATCACCTTGTCCATTCAGAATTTCCTATTTCTGCTTTACCGCGTTGCACGGTTTTGATAATGATTTCAGCTAGAATGATTGGATTGCGTTCACTGGAAAGTGATGTTTTTAACAATTCTTAACCGGCGGAAAATGCAAAACTTTTCTCCATCAGCGACATTTGCTACATAAATAAAAAAGAGCGAAAAATATCCGGTGTTGCATGGACACTACTGGACACAGAAGAACACCGACTGATCATGGCGACGAGACGAAAGCTTAGCAGACTTTCCCTTCGCCTAACGAGAGACTTGTTTTTTTATGAACACATACTCGGACTCATGACGTCCCTATTTATGTTAACCTTGATGGCCATGAGTTTCTCTATTGTCTCGTCGGTTTTGACCGGCCCATTCTTTATTTATTTACTTTATTTTTTATTGATCTATATTACAATTATTTTCTCCCCAAAACGACGATATATTTTATGTAATAAGAAATTCGATTTTTTTAGTGATTGAAATATTTCTGAAACTTGAACTAGAATCAAACTTAAACAACTGAGCAAAATGCTGCTTGGATCTTTCTCTGAAAAAAATGCATTGTTTTAAAGGGAAAGAAGTCATAGAACAAATTCAAATTTCATTTTATCCATGTTTTCTCGGGAAATATAAATTATTCAAAATTTTATGTGGTATTCACGACTTACGAAAATGCAAAACGAAAAAAAGAAAACTTCTTCAAAGATATAGTGTAAAGAAGTATTTTTAAGACTGCAGGTTAATAGGCTTCTATTTTTCTTTTTTTTGTTCCAACTCTCGGTCTCCGCGGTCTCCCAGCTCAGAAAGCTTGAACAGGCTTTTCAAAAATTGACTTTGTTTGATCAAATAAACGCCAGGGTGATCTGCGAACGGACTATATAATTCCCTGGGGTACTTCTTTATAATAATCTGTCTTCGTCTCCGGGGGAACTCCTCTATAGAAATTTCTGAGTATATTAGCTGCATAGATAATTAACGTTATTGTCTGCAAATAGGAGAGAGATTTTATCCCCAGTTTTTACCCTGACCAGGGTAATGCATATATGAGATATAGGTAAAGGATTTAAGAAATTATGCATCGTGGCATCACCGCGATTTTCCGGTAGGCTTTGATAGATTGGACTAGCATAATTTTTGGCACATTTAGTCACCACGAGCATAATTTTCATCTATTTTTCGAAAAAAAGCACTGCTAGCATAATTCGCACTTTTTGGTATAATTTTGCAGTACAAAAATTGTCATTTATTGAACATGCAACCAATGTTTTTGGTCCGAGATCTGTGTTATAGGCAAATCTAAGTAACGAAATCATTTTTTTGTCTGCTTATTGTCACATTCATGGGACCTGGGTCCAACAGGAAGTGACTCAGGACTCTCTCCACAAGTTATGGACATAACAAGCTCGGTTACCTGAGGTGGCGTCCGCGTGTTGGTTATTCATTGGTTGAGTTTTTATACTTGTCAGACAATGAATTAAGGATTCTTAAAGTTTCTTGGTGTAAACAGGGTAAATGAGTTTGCCATTTAATTGTACATGAAGCATTGAGGTGTCTTTTTTTTTAAACAAATTTCAAGTAAAAAGTGAGAAGCATAATTTCTGCATTTTGTTTGCTAAAACGAGCTTAATTTACTAAAACTAGCAGAATTATTGGCATAATGTTAGAAATAATACGAGCACTGCAAGTAGCATATCATGCTACTTTTGCGAGCACAGTCTATCAAAGCTTATTTTCCAAGGTACCTCCTTCCTCCCCTCCCCTCCCCTCCTGCTAACTCGTGGTTATTAAACTTTGCGTGCCTAACTCTTTAATACCCACGAAATAAATTCAGTGACATGCTATGAACCATGATCATTTTGTTTTCAACAGATTGGAAGATGGCAAGCATGAAAACATTATTCATTATTTTCGTTATCATGTTCCCAGTCGCGATGATAACAGAGGAAGATGTAAATCATGGAGGTAATAACAACCACAAAAATTTAATAACCTGAGGTCAGGCCCAATTTTTGGCGGTTTTCATACATTCTCTCTAACGGCTACCGCTAAAATTGGGCTCTCTTTTCGTTCCGCCTTCCCCGCCGGAATGTAATTTTCAAAGCGAAACGAAAATAGAGCCTGATATCAGGTTAAAAATTTAATTGTGCACCTGCGGATTGTCGCCATTTTATTTTAACATCCTGTCTCTCCTTCATGTACAGAAAGCTGCTTAAAATTTTCAATTTTACACTTTCCCTGAAACATCATTCCGAGGATTTATTCACCATAATTTTCACATCGTCCATAAAATTTGCATGAGAATTGTTTTCACTTTCTCCTTGGAGAAAGCAGTCATCATAAAAGAAATTGAAGGCAATTTATTGATGCAAAATTTTTGGGGGGTAAACAAGATGTTTTACGGGCGATGTAAAAATGGTGAATATGTTAACAACTTCTTTATTATATTTGTTTTATTATTATTTTTTAATTTTTTCTCCTCAAAAAATGCGCGATCAACATTTGGCAAGATTTCTTTCGTTCAGTGTCCGTTCATGAATTGCTTTGCGCTATTGTTTGTTTTCTAATGGATTTCAAAGAAATTTGCTGTACAGTCAGCTCGCCCTTAACAAACACCTCTTTAGACGGACAATCCTCTGATGTTGGCCCCTGTCATTATCCAGTCTTTTGACTACAACTATGCTCTCTATAAGACAGAACCTCTCAAAGACGGACAACCGACACTTTCGAAACCATCAACGGACAATTGAGAAGTGCTTTAGGTAGTGAAAAATACCGCAAAACGGAAATGTAGGTGCACTACATGACGGTACAAATTGCAATTAGGGTAAGCAAATTACTAGCCTGAGCCAGTCTCTCAGATAGTATAGTGTGGACCAGGAGTGCGGACGTATTAAAACGCGCAAAGCGAAAATAAGACGCGCGCGACTTGGGAAAGGGGGCGGTGGCGGCGAGAAAAATGGGAGAGAGAGCCTGTTAGCATTTCTTTAACGACCCTCTTCCGCCCATTTTTGTCACTCCTGGATTCGGCTGTCAAAGCTGTTAACACTTCAGTCAGCTACAATCATTCTCAAGTTTCTCGCGCGAGCATTTCGCGTGACGCGAACTCCTTGTGCGAATGTGTGGAAATTCATGTCTTCGAATTCGTTATCCTGTGAGAGCACCCGGTTTTTTCGGCTCTAGTTTCTAGTTTCACCCGCCGAAGCGACGACCAGAAATACATCCGCTGTTCGCAGGCTACGAATTCGTTAACGGCGTCTGCGAATCTCGCACTCGATCATTCAAAGTGCTGCAGGTTTTATAGCAATCAAGGGGGGCGGTAAGTTTTTTCCTCTGTTGGGTAGGTTATGCTCTGGAAGGTTCTGCATTTTCACTGAGCAAATGTGATTTTAGTCGCTTGTTTCACACTGAGAGGTCACGGCACACTATCGATTTACTGTGGCTTTTGTTTCTGGTCGGCAGGATTTGCCCTCTGATAAGAGAGCATTTTCCTTGACCTCTTTTGAACGTAAAGCTTTTTATTGCGGCTGAATAAGGGTTTTAATTTTCTCCAAAGTACCTTCTGGATCTGACTAACTAAGTGATTTTCTTTAGTCCGTGAATGTAATGTTTTTCTGCAATGTTGTATCACGCTGGCCCAAGCTCGTTAGTTTTCTTTGCAGAATGTTAAATTATCAAGGATAGTGATTTACAGATCCAGAATTATAAGAATGAAGTGCAGCTTAAACTTAAGCTACATCAACAAGGGAGAATTGCATTGTGACTCAGTAAACTCCAGCTTAGTGTTTCTCTTATAATAGTGTGAGTCTTTTGGCTGGAGCGCGTAGTTTCTCCCTTGGTAATAGCTTTTTAAAGCTTAACAGTCTTTGGACTGTTTTGTTATATTATTGCCACTTTGTGATCAGCCAGGACTCCGGACTACCGAAAACAATTTCGCACATTCCTTCTCTCGCTTTCTTCTCGACTTTCTCTCCCTCTTCACTGATGCCAATAGATGTGGCCGAAAGTCCAAGCTTTTTAAATTCAGTGTTCCACTTGATCTCGCATTATAGATATCAGCGGCGAAACGACTATTATCGTAGAGCTTTCGGATCTTGTTTACTGTGGGTAATGTCGACCGAGACATCGGTCGATATAGCGGCCGATATAGCGGTCGATAGTCGGTCGACAGTCGGTCGATAGTCGGTCGACAGTCGGTCGATACTCGGTCGATAGTCGGTCGACAGTCGGTCGATAGTCGGTCGATAGTCGGTCGATACTCGGTCGACACTCGGTCGATACTCGGTCGATATAGCGGTCAATAGTCGGTCGATAGTCGGTCGACACTCGGTCGAGACACGGTCGATAGTCGTTCCAGATGTGTCTCGGCCGATATAGCTTTTCGTTCGCCGACACTACGCTGACACTTCGCCGACACTTCGCCGACACTTCGCCGACACTTTGCCGACACTTCGCCGACACTTCGCCGACACTTCGCCGACACTTTGCCGACACTTTGCCGACACTTCGCCGATAGTTGGTCGATACTTGACCGATGTATCGGTCAGTAATTGGTCGACACTCTAAGGTTAAAGGTTCTAAGGTTAGAGCAGCTTTAGCCAAGCGTGGGAATAGCTGAAAGATTAAACTTTTGCCAAAACCGGTGAGTATAATAGCGAAAACATCTTTACCGCGAGCCAAGTCGCAGACACTCGTCTAGCTAGCCTGAGTATCGGGCGTTTCTGGGGGAAAAGGGGAAGGATGGAAGTGAAAAAGGGAGAGAGCTGAAGGAGAGAAACGCCTGACACAGATGCTTTTACTGGAGCCTTCCACCCCCACACAGCATGATTCGATACCATCCAATCAAAATCACATCCGGTCATTGGGTTGTCAGCTTCATCTGTCAAAAAGCTCGCCTAAAATAAATCTCACCTTACTGTCTGGCCAAGCTCCGGTGCTTGTATTGCTACGATTTCGCTTTTTCTGAAACCTCCAATGAGGAGTTTTCGAGTACTTGTAATGGAAAACCTACCGTTTTTGAGGAATTATAACATGATTTAGGAATTTTGCTAATGTGAGATCGCCAACGCTCTGTTTGTAAATAAACGTGTGCCCAGAAAACTGTAAATTGCTTTTGTTTACAGAGTTACAACAGCGGCGCTCATTAATAATCAAGTTCCTGAGAGTCTGGCAGCTAAAAAGCTGATGTAGATCAGGCCGAAAATCGTCCGAGGGAAAATCTAAAGTCAAGCTAAAGCCTTGGTGCTGTCGGCTATTCTCAATACATGGCTACCTCGCTCTAATTTTATTTACACTAACAATACCCTTTCAGTGACAGGATGTTGTAAAGCAAAACTTAGACATCCGAAGCACTGATATCGTCTTCTTTGTCCTGTTCTTGTGAAACCAATACTCGGACATAGTTTCGGCAGAAGCTGGTATATGAGGTTTTTCCATACTCCGAGAACATCTTTCCTTTGAACTACGAGGCTTTGAAACACAATTCTTGCTCGGGTTTTATTTTTATTCCCGGAGAGAACTTGAGAGCGCCCTCTAGAGCCTCTTTGAATTCCTCTCTGCGTCTCTATCCATTAAATTACCACATGAAATTAAAACACTCTGCTCGTGTTTACTTGCGGTCGGTGACGTCAGGGCTTATTGTCTGTTATCCAATCACTGCCACATCCAGATTCTGGATGTGTCACACGATTTGCTGAATGGTTTTGTGTCAGGCCTTCCTTTCTCTTCTCCCCCTCCCCCCTCCCCCATCTAAAATCTCCTCTCCCCTAGCCCCTTAGGAAGGCCTGATACTCAGGCTACGTCTAGCCTGAGATCATGCCGAAAAAAAAATAACGCCTGATCTCAGGTTAACACTCGTCCAAAGCACAATACAACGCGAATTCATCAAGTTGACAAGCACGATTCGCGCTGGCTATCTTGGTGATGACAAACTGATAACCACGCCACGAGGTGATGATGTTAACTGTCACAATTGACCAATCAGAGGGTATATCAGGAGCTGATATACCGGAACAGGCCGTTAAAAAAATGCGTACAGGCTCCGCCGCCCTGTCTCTCCCCAGCCCCCGCGCGTTTTTTGCATTTCTTTTTACTGAACGCTTTTTCACCACTATCTAGCAAATTACATACCCAAATACAATACGCGTCTTCCTACAGCGCGTATCTTCTAAACGCCAAGTGAAGATAATCTCTTAACCTGTAAAACAGCCATCTTCTCGGTCTTTTAGCTGAACTGTTTGAGCCTTATGGGAACTTCAGATAGTGACATCAAAAACAAACCGCTATAATGACTTATTTTCATATTTTTTAGTACTTACAGTAATTAATGTACAGTAGAACCCCGGTAATTCGAATTCTGAAAGGGGAACGAAAAACAGTTCGGTACATTATAGTTCAGTTTTTTTTATATTGTTTTGCACAAGTGTAACAGATGTGTGTTTAGCTCGAGTGAGTTCAGCTTTATTTTCTTGTAATTATTGGCGCCACCTTACATTGACTGTCTATTAGCGGGACACCTCCCTTAAATAGACGGAGAGTCGGGACGGGACCAGAAGGTATCTGTCTTAGAAAGAATTGACTGTATTAATTGACTGCTTTCCAGTTTGTCCCGTTCCGATGAATAAAGAAGAAGAGGAGTTTATTAAAGAGCGGGAAAGGAACAGAGAACTAATGGAAGAAATCGCCAGAGAAATTGAAATGACGTGCTCAGGTAACTTAAAAAATGAAAATAAATAATAATATTAAAAACCTTGGATGAGCAAGTCCTTCCGCGCGAATTGCACGCCCTTTTGAATAGTTTAACCCTTTGGGACAGTTGAGTGTGTTCTACATGGAACAATGCAGAGTTTGCATTTCTAAAGCCACTTACCCTTTTAGTTTAACCCATTTAATGTTAAGCAGCAAATCCAGGAAGTTATACTTACACTATCTATAGGTAGCCATTTTGACTCCTGAGGGAAATAACCCATCTAGCCCAGAAAAGGTTGGCCATACCACCGACCGGGGTTTACGTCCAATACTCTTTCCAGTATACAGTGGTGTGGGTTCTTTTAGGTCGCACAAGTACCAGATAAGTCCTGTCGGACCTACGGTTTTTATTCCTTATCCGAGAAGATAACAAAGTCTAACCGTTTTCAGATGTCGTTACGAAGGCAGCACTTTCTTCTCAGTTATTTAAAGAACCTGAGTGTTGGTCCGGCCGGGGTTTGAACTCGCAACCGCCCGCTCAGCAGACCGGCACTCTCACGACTAAGCCAACCAGACGGCGGAGCTTAAAAAAACTTGGAACACTGCTACCTTATTATGGAAATCCTGACTAATCTTGTGAGAGATTTAGACAAACATTTTGGGCAAAAATCCACTGCCAATTTCGCTATTCTCCACTACTCTTACCAGTTTGAATTCCTCCTATTCCGGAAAGCTTATAATTAATAGCCCCAATTCCGTGAGGTGAAAAGCTATATGTTGAACTAAATATCTATAGAATAAAAGAGCAAACGAGAAAGCTCCTGAAAATGTTTATGCTAGTTTTTTTTTCTAAAAACGCACAAAATTTTCCGACTTGGAATTTAATGGTACCGATTTAGATAAAAGATTTCTAGTCCATGAGCCATTTTGTGAGAAGTGGGCAAAAATACAATATTTGTAGCGACCCCTTATGGAAAATTGTTTCGTTGTTATTAAATGAAAACTTAGGATGTGCTAAATTGTGATCGGTCTGTTACCAAACTTGAGACTTTAGAAAAATTGGGGGCTTATATTAAACGGTTGTGGATGACGAGAAACGTTTTCCCTTAAATAATGAAACTATATGCAAATTCGAAGCCTTTCTCTCAAGTTATTAACCCCTTTCAATTCGATCAAGCTTTTTCAATTCATGGTGACAATTGAAACTTAGGGTGCGTTTGATTGCATGAGAAACCCGGATTTAAGTTAAAGTCCGGGTTTTAGATTTGGCAATCGAACGCGAAATGCAAAACGGATTTCACCCTCACCCCCGAGAAATCCTTCCTCAAATCATGACTTTATGGATTTTCTTTATGTCGTTCTAGTTGGAAAAACTGTTCTCGTGAACAGCGTTTTTTTTCTGGTTGTTATGCGTGCGCATGCGAGACAACTGTTCTCTCAAAAATAGTGCAAATCTTTTCTCGTATCCCCAAAATACTGATTACCAAAGGTCAAATTTCACTTGTATAGCAACCACATAGACTAGCAACACCATACGATAACAGGCCTTTAAATGTAATATTTTTTGTTTGGAGTATTTATACCAACGTTTTTCCCATTAATTTTAATCAAGAGATCATGATATCAGTTGTTTGTGCTTACATGAGAAACGTTTTATAATTAACTTTTACTTGCTGATTTGTAGACGAGTGTACAACGGGACTACATAACTGCCACAACGATGCATACTGCACCAACACCAAGCATTCCTTCACGTGTACTTGCAAAGCAGGATATACTGGGGATGGCGTCAACAACTGTGCAGGTAACATAATATGGAGCTGAAACGATCAGGAATTTATCTTAAGTTATATGCTATTCCATGCCAAAAATAATACAGCCAAATGGAAAGGTAGAAACCTGTTTTCATATTCAGTCAGTGGTATGTCACAGGTTGTATCTACGAAAAGAGTTTCGGCCTTGGTACGTGTAAAGTTGTGGCCTCTAATTTTTCCCACAGAAATTAATAGCCACGGAAATAATTTTAACCGCCAAAAAAGTATATTTAAAGCCAACGCTGCAATGTACGTATGTTAATACAGCAAAAAGGCAACATTTGTATTCTTGCTTTAACAAAAAGTAATAATAATAACTGCTACAACTTAACTGGTCGAGCTCGAACTGTATCCCCAATAAAGCACACAGGCTTAGTGCCAGTAGCCTGAGTATCAGGCGTTTCTGGGGAAAAGGGGAAAGATGCAAGCGAAAACTGGAGTATCAGGCGTTTCTGGGGAAAAGGGGAAAGATGGAAGCGAAAACTGGAGAGAGGCGAAGGAGAGAAACGCCTGACACAGATGCTTTTACTGGAGCCTTCCACCCCCACACAGCATGATTCGATACCATCCAATCAAAATCACTTCCGGTCATTGGGTTGTCAGCTTCACGTGTCAAAAAGCTCGCCTAAAATAAATCTCACTTTACGGTCTGGCCCTATGTCTGGCCAAGCTCCGGTGCTTGTGTTGCTACGATTTCGCTTTCTTCTGAAACCTCCAATGAGGAGTTTTCGAATACTTGTACTGAAAACCTGCCATTTATGAGGAATTATAACATGTTTTAGGAATCGCGCTAGTGTAAGATCGCCAACGCTCTGTTTGTAAATAAACGTGTGCCCGGAAAATTGTAAATTGTTTTTGTTTACAGAGTTAAATCAGGCGCTTGTCTGGCAGCTAAAAAGCTGTTGTTATCCCTCGTATTCTCGGGTGGTTGAAAGGAGCTGCAAGAATAAATAGGAAGGTGCGATGGTGAAACACCTATGCCTAGAAATTATCAAGCAGCAGCAAATTCCACCACTTCACAGAGAGCTCGTGAAAGCTGTTACAAGTTCAAAAAGAAGTGAGAGCCTATAGCAAAGGTCAATCCCGTTGGCGAAATATGATGGCGCCCGCTTGAGCTTAAGACATTTCAACAGTGAGAAAATTTTGGAAGAGGAAGCGAACGAATTCCAATCACGTACGCTATCGTAACCGCAACAAACAAAGTCAAGCTTTTTAAAAGCATTTGTGCTGTCGGCTACCTCAATACATGGCTACCCCGCTCTATTTTCATTTACAGTAACAATACCCTTTTAACGGCGGGATGTTGTAAATCTGAACTTAGATATCTGAAACACTGATATCGTCTTCTTTGTCCCGGTCTTGTGAAAGCATATGAGGCTTTTCCATACTCCGAGTACATCTTTCCTTTACACTACGAGGCCTTGAAAACACAATTCTTGCTCGGGTTTTATTTTTATTCCAGAAAAGAACTTGAGAGCGACCTCTAAAGCCTTTTTGAATTCCTCTCTGCGTCCCTGTCTGTAAAAGTATCACATACCGGTAAGAAATCAAAAACATCGATCTATGAAAAATTTCAATGACCGTCTCCTTGCCGATCGCTCTTGCGGTCGGTGACGTCAGGGGGTATTGTGTGTTATCCAATCACTGCCACATCCAGATTTTGGATGTGTCACACGATTTGCTGAATGGTTTTGTGTCAGACCTTCCTTTCTCTTCTCCCCCTCCCCCTCCCCCATAGGAAGGCCTGATACTCAGGCTATAGTGCCAGTTAGGCTGGGCAAACAGAAAGTGTGACCAACATACGTCTGGGACAGGAAACACCGAGCTCAAAGGCTTAGGAACAGAAAAAACTTGAGATCATCTTTGATATAACGAGATCATCTTCACTAATATACCTGACAAGGCACGAAAGCCAATAGCCAGCTAGGCTGTTAGAAACGGTTAGGGTGCAGCATTTAAGGTAAACAGGTGTTTATTACGATTGTGGCTGGGGGTCTGTAGCATTGCCAATTTGACTGCGTCAGTCATTGACTTATGTCGCCATTTAAGAGCGGTCCCGGTACAGCTGTTCTAAGCGTACATTAAGACTAAATACATAAGATAGGGAACCGGTGAAAAACGGCGCTAACCGTACAAATAAAATAAGAAGTGATAAAATTCAGAAAAATGGCAGAGCTGAGCTGCCAACAGAAAAAAATGCGGTCAGACAGAGGCCAGAAAAGAAAACCTGCCCAAAAATCCAAGAAGGGAAAAAATGCGAGCGAAAAATCTGGATAGGAACCAAGCCTCAAGCTCAAAGACGTTTCTACGGGACTTTATAAGTTAATCGAAATAGGCCGCTCCTAAAATAATCAAAAAAATTAAGAAAACCAAAGAAAGGTTGTTTCAAAAGCCGATATGACGTACAGGCGATATTTATACGTAGCCTTTTATACTCCCGGCATGGACAAGACAAGACAACACAAGAAAAGAACTTTATTTATACCACACAGAAAAAAAGACATTACCAAAAGACAATGCTACTTAATGTAAGGTACAAGCGTCTTATAGCTAAAAAGCGAATCTAGCTAGGAGGCATTATAGATTAATTAAGAGTATTTAAGATGTGTTTTCATGGAGGCACAAGTAGAAAACAAGGTAAAAAAATAAACAAACAAATAAACAAAGAAAATAAAAGAAAAAAACGCATATGTAGAGAATTGCATCACTGAAAAATTGAGAAAGTGGAGAAAATATTGGAAAAGAAAGAACTTAATATGAACTACTGCCCCTGGCTAACACCCAGGTTCTGTAGTATTTGGTGCCGCCAAAATAGTTATTTCTTATTCTTAGCTGGATAATTCGTCAAAAATAACAACTTGCAACATGTAAAACTTTGCTCAAACATTTTTCACTGATTTTATCTGCCATTTTACCGTTGTTATAAGTGCCATCAATTGAGTTAGTGTTCCTTGCAATTGCCTTCTTTTAAAAACTGATTTATTCATTCGTGGACTACCAGTCTCGGAAACATTGCATTGCTATCTCTCATTCAATGAATATAAAACTGAAATAGAACTGATTCAGTTTGATAATTCAGCATTAAATCTTGATTTTCAGACATAAACGAGTGTCACACAGGAGAACACAACTGTGACGTCACTAGTTCACTGTGCTATAACACTATGGGATCCTTTGGATGTGCTTGCAAGGAAGGTTATTCTAAAAATGGAGAAGATAATTGTACAGGTAACACTTCAAATTCCTTAATTGAAACACTCAGATATTTCGTAACAACGTCTCTTTCAAATCAATTTCCTCTGTTCCAAAGTGGTTTTTCACTAAATTCGCAGCATTGTTGGGGACAGCAAAGATACTAAGGAAAGTACTGTCCCTGTAAGAAGAAGGAAAAGAGAGACCTGGGAGCCGTGGTGACTTGTTGTAACCCGCTCCCAAGGACTATAAACCAGGCCGAACATCCTGCCTGAGTCTACAAGGAATGGACATAATAATAATAGTAATAATAATAATAATAATAATAATAATAATAATAATAACAATAATAATAAAGCTTATATAGCGCCGATATCAATATTGCTTTTTTCATCAGCACTTAAAAATAAAAATCTTCCAAAAAAAATTACTAGGACTGCATAAAGACAGGAGCCCATCAAATTTGATGGGCTCCTGATAAAGATGAACCTACCAAAAAGAGTTAAAACAATTATGTCAACACTAAAATTATAAAAATTACCTAGTCTACTTAACTGAATGGTAAAAAAAACTACATAAAACTTACTAAAAACGAGATTAAAAAGTACATAAAATTACAAAAAAGCTTTCTGAAATAAAGATGTCTTGAGTGTCTTTTCAAAAGATGCTACTGAGAGGCTACTCTTAATTGCATAGGGCCATGAATTCCACAGTTGAGGAGCAGCAGCAGCTGTAGATCGATCTCCTAACGTTGTTGAAGTCTTGATTTCACTGGGTTTAGTAGCAGTGCATCACAATCGGAGAGTAAATTGTATTTACATGCTTCTTTAAGATTAATAAGTTCCTGGAGGTAAAAACGTGCTAAGCCAGTGATAGCCTTTTACGTTGACGTTAGTATCTTAAATTCAATTTTGAATTTAACTAGCACTATACAGCAACGGTCTTACGTGGCAGTATTTAAATTCCTGGAAAATTAACCTCTAGCGGCAGCATTTTGGACCCCCTGTAGCTTATTAAGCTGGTAGGCTGGCAGGCCATGGAGCAGGCTGTTACAATAGTCGACGCGACAGTGTTATACCTAAAAGTTTGGCACTATTATAACAGCTAGTTCCTTCTCGTCGACCACAACAGGGCTGAAGACGTGTAAGTCGATGATCATCTCCTTGCATTTGTCAGCGTTTAGTTGCATGCATTGCTCACGTGACCAGTCCTCGACGGCACTAACTGCGCTTTGAATGTCACCCTGTGCACCTCGCGGGACTAACTCATCAATAGTAGAGAGATTAAGCATCGCGTTTACCGCAAACGGCAAACTTGAGATTCAAGTTGAGAAATTTTGAAAATGAGAAATGAGCAGATAAAATTAAACAGCTTAAAACAATTCTTATGGATAAAATTGGCCTGAATCTACCGATTTTCGTGTAGTTATAATGAACAGGAAACGACTATTGAAGGGGAAACTTGCTTACGTTTGCCGTTTGCCGTAAACGCGATGCATAATCACCCTGGAAAGCATCATCAACGTACAAAATGTGCTTCTATGTGTCCACACTGAAACCCCTGAGAAATAACGATAGGCCTAGTTTGGATCCTTGAGGCACACCAGTGGGCACAGGGCCCCATTCATAAAAAGAGTCTCTAGTCAACTTTACGCGTTGTTGTCTATGCGTTATAAGAAGTCGGCCATCCAGAGGGTAACAGCGCGAAGAAAAGATAGGCCGAAAACTTTGCTCTCAAGTAGGGTGTGGTCGCTGAGATCGAAGGCCTTCCTGTGATCAAACGGGACGACTCTCACAGCAGCCCCAGACCCGTCGGTGGCTTGCAACCAGGTACATGTAGCATGTACGTAAGGGCGTGTAGGGTAGAGGGCGCTGGGATGCAACCATACTGATTTGGATCAATCACCTTCAGAACCGCAGGGCCGAAATGGCGAGCGACGACAAAGTCCTGTGCAAGTTTAGGTATCACGGAGGTTAGGGAGATCGGACGAAGATATTTGTTGATGTCGATAACAGGTTTTAGCTTGGGGACAGGCACCATCTCCCAGGATAACGGACGTCTCTGCTCCGCAAAACTGCTGTTTTGCACAGCTGTAACTGGGCAAGCAAGGATGCCTGCGTACGCCTTCACCATACTACCCCATCTAGTCCTGCCGTCTTCATAGGGTTAAGCCTTTTTAGAGCGCATAAAACGGCGGGTTCGGATAGGGTCAGCGGTGACAAATCCTCACTGTGTGACGGGAGGAATTCAAGCCTTTGGAAGGACTCTATAGGTTGTAGGAATCCTGAGTTGATTTGGCTGGCAATCTCTTGGTCAGACAGAAAAGCGGAACGTCGATGACTTGGCAAACAAAGGGTCTGAGCCAGGAGCGAGAGCCATGTCAGCGATCCACTTGCCCGCACTCCACCACTAGCTAGGCTCGGTTTTCTTTAGGTGGTTCACTTTTGAAGCGTAGTAGTTGCTACGGAGAACTATCCCTCTGTCTAAAGGAATAGGGCCAAAATGAAAAATCCGGCCGGATTTTTTGCGTTCGCTACCAGTTTACTTTGCAAAATCCTGCCAGCAAACCTCCTTAACGTGTACTAACCAGGCTTTTATACTTTTTACATACTATATCACTTCTAAAAGTAAACAGTAGTTTTAGGGGCCGAATTTATTCAGACCATACGGGTAATTATTGAGAGTTTCAAGAAACGGCCCTTTGAGAGAAACAATCAACATTTTGGCGTTGGCTTTGAGTGATTACCGGAAAGCATGTGACATGATACCACATAGCTGGATTGTCAATTAAGTGTTTGGAGATGTTTAAAATAGCTGATCATGAGAACTGTGAAAAGGTCTTTTTTTTATTAATGGTATGCAGACATAGAAGTAGAGTTATCATCATCAGGCGAGAGATTGGAAGTCATTAATTAGAAGAAGAGGCATTTTCCAGGGCTGCTTGTTTTTTGCATGATTCCATGAACATTGGTGTTGAAAAAACAACAACAGGTTATGATCTTGCGAAGGATTTAAGGTTAAACATCTTTCTTATGGACGAATTAAAATCGTTTGGGAAAAGTGAAGACCAAATAGATTCGTTGGTGCTAGCTGTACAGTTGCTTAGTGAGGATATTAGAATGGCATTTGTATTGAAAAAGTGTAGTGTGTTGAGTAGTGATAGAGGGATGAATTTAAGCCCTGTTGGGGTCGAGTAAGTGTCGTTTAAGGTTTAGGTAAATCATTGATATGCGTAAGGTTCGAGTCCATGACCTCACCCATTGTTTTAACCTAGAAAAAAGGTGGGTTCCTCTATACTGATAAGTGCAGTCTTCCTCCATATCTAATGAGCGTTCCTCTTATACAATAGGAACAGGCTTGTCTAGAATTACCCGGTAAGTAACTTGATCCGGAACGACCTATTAAAAGAATAAGAACAAGAGAAGCGATCACCTAGCAACACGAGAAACGGTTTAATATGTTTTCTATTATAATTAAGTGCTAAAAATCGGATATATGAACAAAACACACGCACACAGAAAGTGGAGCTGAGAACTCTTTATTTCAATTCTGACTGGCCATAACAAAACCGCTGAGTCTCAGCGCTTGGTGAGCTTATGGTCTTGTTATTTTCACGCGCCGTTAGTCAGTTAATTATATGCGAGTAAAAAAGCCAACATTTGTATACAAAACGGCTCCACAGTAAAAACCCCAAGGGAGAACCTTCACTTATTATTATAAAAACACAAGAAAACAATTATTAAATTCTTGAATAGCACCAAATAATGACTGTTTAGGCTTATGCTGCGACGTCCCTTCCCCTGATGAAATAGAATTCTGCACGATATAAATCTCGCTGAGATTTCGATGATGAGAATCACGAGTAAAGAGGTTCACAATTCGCTTGTCTTTACTGGCGTCAATCATCTGATCATCAAACACGATCAGATTCTGTTTGTTCACATCAAAATAGAAATCCTGCTCCAAAGCCGTAGGAATTCCCTTGATAAATTCAATGTGTGGCATAGCGACTAGCATTTCTGTATACGTAGGCTGCCATTGTGAATAACACCAAGCGATCCTCTCTGGGGGAAGGTAAATTGCCTCTTAAGCTTGATGTAATAGAGATAGAACCCAGGCCGCTTTTCCGGACTTGGTCATTCCAGCAGTTATGGAGGTGAAAGGATGCTCAAAGCGAAACCGCTGACATTTCTGTGAAGACATCAGAACTGTTTGAAATAGGGTGAGACCAGCATTGCGGTGTTTAAACATCGCGTGCCTTTACATGCTATCCTTTCTACTAAACGATTTTTTCGCAAACGGAACAGAACCAACTCATGTCAACTCCTCAGGAGCAGAATGTAGACTGAGAAAAAGGTAGAATGTTGCGCGTTTATATAGGTTAGGAAAGCAATGAAATCACATTTCTATTGCTTTCCTCCCCCTCCACCACCACCACCATCACCACACATTTCTATTGTTAAGTTATTAACTGTTTTTCTTGTTCTTGTTGTTTTTATAATAATATGTCAAGGTTCTCTCTAGGGTTTTTTACTGTAGAGCTGAGCCAATTTATATGCAAATGTCGGCTTGTTAACTCGCATAATTAACTGACTAACGGCGCTTGAAAATGACAAGACCATAAGCTCACCAAGCGCTTAGAGTTAGTCCTCTCCTCGAGATTGAATACCTGAATTTTGGACTTGAGTTTTGTTTAAATCCTGTGTTTAGTCATGATAATTTAAAGAAATGATTAAAGATTTTTCAGTTACACTCAGTAACAATAGCTTGTTCAACAACTGAGCTCTTTCATTTTGAACGCATAATAGTCTCTACATGAGCCAATTATCAGGGTTAAAAGAGACCGGGCAATTCTAGGTAAGCCTGTTGTTTTATTGTATAAGAGAGACACTCATTAGATATGGAGGAAGACACTTATCAGTATGAAGGAACCCACTTTTTTCCTAGGTTAAAACAATCGGTGACGTCATGTACTCGACCCTTTTTCATATCAATGATTTACCTCAACCTTACTAGATACTTACTCGACACCAACGGGGTTTAATTTCATCCCTCTGTCACTACTGTGTTGGTAGTGACAAGGGGAAAGAAAGTAAGGTTTGAGGGTATAACTCTTTTGCATGGGCGGACAATGGGAGAAAGCGGTGAAGAAGGTATAAATATTTGGGGATTATTGAGGCGGATGTAATAAACGAAAAGGAGATGGAAAAGAAAGTAAAAAAGAAGGCTGAAACTTATGTTGAAATCAAGATTGAATTGAAAGAATAAGGTTATAGCGATTAACACCTGCGCAGCTGTCAGTGCTGATCAGGTATGGAGCAGGTAAGATGGGCAAAGGCAGAACTGAAAACATTGGATTCAATGACTAGAAAGGTGCTGACACTGAATGATGCTTTCCATTCAAAAAGAGATGTTAATTGCTTGTATGTATCAAGGGAGGATGAAGGTCGGGAACTAATAAGCTGTGAGGGGTGTGTGAGAGGTGATTAAAACAGTTTTGGGTGGTATGTGAGGAATTCTTGGGGCGTTTTACTGCAAGGGGTAAGGGGTAAGGTATATTGTAAGGGAGGAAACTGTCAGTTAAGCTGATTGAAGACATCTTGGAACAATGAGCTGAAACTCGACAGCTGGAAGGAAAAAAAGCTGCATGCTCAATTTTGTGAGGAATACCCGGAACAACACATGTGAGAAAACTTGGCCGGAGCTGGTTACGAAAAGCAGACTCGAAGATCCAAACAGAAGCAGTTATTTGTGCAGGCCAGGAACAGGCTCAGAGGACCAACCATCTAACTGATACTATGTTGACATTACCGCGCGAATCCCGCTTATGTAGGTAATGTGACGAGAAGGTGAGAGTGTAAACCATATTGTCTGTAAGTGTAACTTTAAAGTTAGCTCGAAGGGAATATGAAAACAGACATGAAAATATTGCAAAAGTGGTTCGTTGGAAGTTATGTGAGAAATATCATCTGGGAAAGAAGGACAAGTGGTACGAACACGTACCTGACAAAGTGAGTAAAAAAGATAAAATTAAACTACTGTGGGATAAGGAACATCCAATGTGATCATGTCATCAATGCTACAATAGACATGATCGTGGCTGTAAACAAACAGGAGAGAGAGTGCGCCATTGTTGATATTGCTGTAGCAGGGGATAAGAGAATTGTTGAAAACGTTAAAAAATATCAGGAGCTTAAAGGGACATTACAAGGATGTGGAACACGAGAACTGTGCAGGTGATACAGATTGTAGTAGGATCATTCGCAAGTGTGACGAAGAACTTGGAGAAGTGGCTGGAAAGTTGGACACAAGAATTAGTATTTCATTGCCCCCAAAAAACCACTCTTCTAGGAACAGAAAGGATTTTCAGAAAAGTATTAGTCAGTTCTAGAGTAAGGAGTCGAAATCTAAGGGTCCATTTTCATGGGTCATTACTCGCTCCTTTAGCAAGTACAACGGTATGAGATCAGCCAGTACACACACACAAAAAAGAAATAATAATGGTGATAATAACAATAATCATGGTCATTATCGTTATCATTGATATCGCGGTTATTTCCCCTTTCTGGTGTATAGCTATTTAAAAACAAACAAACAAACAAACAAACGAGAAAGGTTTGTGGAATTCCTTAAGTTTCAATTTGTTAAAAGCACATGACGTTTTGGCATGATCTTTACGGTCAAGTAATACAGGCAACATTTTCGCTTAACTTGTTGCGCAACATTGTTACATTCCAAGTTGAAAAACGTTGTTGCCGACCGCCGAGGTCGAGTTTAAGAGTCAAAATTAACAGTGCAGCCTTTAAAATTAAACTAACCTGCATAGCAAGCGTTTCTGCGCGAGTTCGTCGAGAAAATTGGGACGAGAGCAAAAAAAAAAGGAATGAGAGGGGAGGGAGAGGGGAGCGAAGGAAACGCTTCCCCCCAAACCACACGATTTTGAAAAACTGCGTTCGCCCACGAACGCAGCTTTTGATTGGTGCGGCGCTGGTAGTGTTGATTAAATAGTAATCAATACACCAATCAAACCAGGTATGTTTTGTTTACGTGCGTCGCTGATCTGGTCTGATCTGATTTATGGTCGTAGATTACAAATGCTTTGGTCTGATATTTATTTGAATCATGTTTGTGCGAAGGTTTATCACTGACAGATCTGAGTCCCTTCGATCAATAGTATAATTGGAGATCGAACATTGGAGACTAGTGAAGGCCCTGAGTTTATTGGGAATGACGGCGTGCGTATCTGACAACGGACTGTTTGTTGGAGATAACATCAACGTAAATCAGAACATCGACATTAGCTAGAGCCGCCATGGACAAGTGATTGGAAATTGAGCAGCATGTATTGTAGTGAACTTTTCGACACTGGCTGGCCTGTGGAGAGCAGCTGCTCTGCAAAACTCATAGCCGGCGGAGTGAATTGTTCCGGACAAATCATTTCTTTGCGACGTTTTGACAAGGTTTCAGATGAGATAAAGTCACATAACGTTAAAATTTTAACTCAACTATAAAGAACAAGAAATTCCGCTTTCAACCTTCTTTTATCGTAAAGCTTCTTTTTATTACAGTTTTGCAATCGCGTGGAGCGTGTTTTCGGGAGCAAAGTAAATGTCTCAAATCTGGTGATCTATTCGTTATCTATCTTGACGAGCTGTCAATTTACAAATGAACCGAACCGTGAAATATCAAGGGGCGTTTTCCAGAATCGCGGGGTTTGCGGGCAAGCGTTTCGTCTTCTCCCCTACCCCTCCCCCTTCCATTTTTTTTTGCTCCCGCTCTAACTTTCGCGCTGTAACTCGACTGGAAACGCTTGCTATGCAGTCTAAAATTAAACTGCCTTGTATTCTGGGCCATGGCTGTTTGTACGTTTGATTTTGTGTTAAAATTAGCATTATTTCAGTAGCTTTTATTGCTGCTCTCATTTCGGTGTCTGAACACCGACATGATAGGTCTTTAAGAGTGGTTGTCAGAGAAAACCGGGCAAGAATGTCAACGGAAGGGGGTCAACAGAATAAGTTCATACTAACATCATAGATAGGTCTGGTGGAGTATTGGACAAATATACCAAATATAGGTTCTTCACTGCCCTTGTATTAGAGATACGAGCATCACTTTATTTGACCCCCTCGGACGCCATTTTTATAAGCAAATTTTCACCATTTTCTGAAACTTACAGAACCCGCAAAATTGAACGAGCGAAGTTTATTTTTTGCATGCGATACAACACATCATAGAACTACTTTCTAAAATTATAAGATTTGTTAAGCAACCACGGGCAAGACTAAAATTTTCTTATTTTATCTGACCTAAACTCATTGTCTGCAAATGAACAAAAAATCGGGCATTTTTGAATTGATTTACAGCGCACAACTAAAACGACAGTACAACTCTGACAGCCAAATTGCAGTCTACTATCATCCATGTAACCAAAACACTAATAATCATTTTGGGCCATTGAAACGGGAAGAAATTAGAAAACTCACATTTGTTATAGTTTCCAAGCTTTTTCTTGCAAACAGGCCGATCCCTTCGTGTTTGTTTTAAGTCCTCTTCGTGAATCTTCTTTCATATTTCGCGGTAAAGTATGTTCAGCAGCTGGAGGAAATATCAAAAAGCTCGAAATACTGCCTAGGTTACATTTTGAAAGGGCAAAAAGTGCTGAACGATAGGATATAACTAGAAAATAATAAAGCGACACCATCTTGAAAATTCAGCACTCAGGAGGGACTGGCACTAGTAGCTGCCTTGTCCACAAGATGATGAATTACCAAACAGGCCACTTGCACGAAGAGGTCACGTGACCAATGCTTCCTTTAAACAATGAGTTGGAATCTTGCTGATGCCCAAAACTGACAGAGCACATAAAAATTATCTTACAACCGAAATTTGAGAGGAAACGCATTTAAGGGAGATATTTTATGGTACTTTGATTTTTCAACAAAGTAGTATGATTTGTATTGGCCGCCATGTTGGAGGGCATACTCTTGCCCTCCAACATGGCGGCTGAAACTACTTTTTGCTTATATCTTGTTAAACGTTTGATAGGTACGCTCAGATGTGCTGTAAACGTTACCACATCATCTTTTCAACATTTTCCTTGAAGTTTAAGTGCAAAATTTGTGTTCAGAAAGAGGTAATTCATAATTTTAAAAACGACATTTTGGTCACGTGACTAGCTACGAACTTACTGATTTTAAGAAAATGGTGCGGGTTTGAAAAACCAAATTACTATTACTTTGTTTAAGATATGACCCTCTAATCGTTTGTCGAAGGCAAGATCATATAATTTTCATTTTCATAAAAACGATGTCACATGACCTCTTAGTGCAAATGGCCTATGGCTAAACAACAAAAAAGAAACGAACCGGCTTATCAGCGACCTATAACAGTCCTATTTCTTCTTCAATTACTACTTTTAGTTAAATTTGGCTTGTTTTGTGTCGTTTTTTTTATGGCGGAGTGATGGGGTGTGGTGAACAGGTGACCAATTGGCATTACTTTATTCAGTCTTCATTTGCTCTTCATTCACTTCATTTTGAGTTATCCCGCTTAAGTCTACGCCTTTCTTTGGACTCTTTATTGTATTATCTATTTTTGCGTCAGTCTTCAATCACCGTCCATGTCCAAAGGTCCACTCATCTCCTGTTCATGATTTCCAGTAACACTTTTCAAAGTCTGGAAGGCTTCGCCCGAAACACTTCTAGCAGAGCTTGGGGGAAGTGATTGACTAGTCATAAGCTTCATGGGTGGGGAGGCTGAGTAGTTGCTCCTTGGACTTGGCTGTCTAGAGACTCAGTACAGGCACCTTGTAACGGTTAAGAGTCAGGTCCGTAATCTGACTAACTGTCAGTCACTAAAAATTTATCGATGTACGTTTGAGCAACTTGTTGTTCTGAATGAGTTTTAATTTCATTGAGTTTAATTAAGTAATTTGTATTCATAACTTTTCAAAAGAGATTGAGCGGTTTTCTATGTAATAAAAGTGAGCTTATCCAGTAATTTGCGGTGACACCTATAAATCTGTGGAAAATTGTAAATACATATATTCCATTTACATATGTAACTCAATGCGATATTCTGATTCCATGGTCTAATTCCTGTGAATTTCATAGAACTCCATGGAGATCATGGAAGTAGTTTCCATGGAATTTCGTGGAACTTTTCCATTGAATTCCATTGAAATTGATGTCCTTATCCCCCATGGAATGCCATGGAAATATTTCCACGGAAATCGATGGCATTCCATGGAGGTATTTCTTACGGTGTGTACCAAGTTATTTAAAGGGGCTATGTCACGCTATTTTCTACCTTTTTAAAAAGCTAAAGCGTGTTTTCTAATCAATTGAATCCCAAGAATAAGACTATATTTAGGCATTACAACCGTTTCCTGTCGTCTGTTAATATGGAAGGTAAGGATGATTGAAACTTGAAAAAATGGCCAACCTTTCAATGCGAAAAATTACCAAAAAATAATTATGGCTACTGCTGTCTCATAAATTTTGTTTGGGACCTTCTCAATAACTCTAAAGGAGCATTTTGTTTAAGTGTATAGACACTAAGTAATGACTTCAGCGCGTAATATTCCTAAAAACAACAATATCCTCGAGACAAACCCCCTTTAATACCAGGATAAATTGACTACGATATGATTAAAACGCCCGATGGCTGTTGTGGGAATTAAGTCAAATCTCTTTCTTTTTTCCACGAGCTTGACGTGGCGAGTGTTTCACCTTTTCCAAAACGAAACGTGTTATTATTCTCTTGTCTTAAATTGTCAGAGTCGTGTCCAAATATGGCAATCCTGACAGGGACTTCAGGCATCATCACGAGTCCTTCTTACCCGGGAAATTATGGTAATAACCACAATTGCAACTGGAAAATCATGGCAAGTACAGGAAATCGCGTCAAGTTGGTCATTCAAGACATGGACATAGAAAGTGGGACTAACTGTCCCTACGACTATATAGAAATTCAAAATGCTGTCATATATGGTAGTGGTGTGCTTCCTGAGCGTTTATGTGGTTCACTCAACAGCAGTTCGACTTTTTCTTCTTACAACGAAACCTTGATTCTACGTCTTGTTACTGATGATTCTCTAACAGCCCGTGGATTTAAAGCAAGATTCACTGTTATTCCTGGTAAGTAGGAAGAATTATGTTTTGCAGTACTTTGCGCTTTATCCAGTATAGTATGTTGCGCGGTATCTCGGCACAATCGCTTGTAAACACTAGAAATTTTTGTTTGAGCATAGACAATTTCTGAATTTTGTCCTCAAAGATAGTCCTTTACATTTCTGTTGAAAGGTTTCCACTTTGCTCAATTAAGCATATTTAAAATCAGGGGCACAGGCAGCCATTTTTTCCATTTGATCCCGATTTGAAGAGGTCCTGAGAAAGCGAGGGAGGAGAGATTCATTCATTCATTCATTCATTCATTCATTCAGTCTTTCGTTCGTTCGTCCGTCCGTCCGTCCGTCCGTCCGTCCCTCCCTCCCTTCCTTCCTCCCTCCCTCCATCCATCCATCCATCCATCCATCCATTCAGAGAATTGTAAAACTTTAGAACTTGAATGTAAACGGTGCGGGTATTGGTTCTGCATGGCGATAAAAAAAAATAAAACGTTGAAAAAACGTTATTGAATTTTGAAAAGAGTGAAAACATAAAAACGCCTAATTAAAACAAGTGGATTTCTTGTCATTTCAAGAGCTTTTGCTCCTTGAAGATCGGGTCAGTATGAGCTTCGTACCTAGATTTTCTTACTTATTGCCTATAATGTGTTGAGGACTTAGTAGAAAGCCAAGTTATCGCCTAAGCCATAAACAGTTTTCAGAGGGAACATGAAGAACAGCGGGTCATCTTTGCTCAAAAATGTTGTGTCAAATGAGTAATTAGCAGTGATTCGTCAACGAACGGGTTCTTTTAAAAAATAACCGTGTGACAGTCATACCTCGGATAAACAGTTTTTGAATTCTTTATAAAGAACCCTGTTACACTCAAGTACATCTCCTAAGGTCAATAGGAACGTGAGTGTCTCTTTAGCACTGCATGTCTCGCTTGTGTGTACTAGAACTAGGGATCCCATCAATATCGACGATCGTGCGTATATATTATTATATCTCAGAAAAACGAGTACTCAGAGAGTAAAATGGCGACTTTCTCAGGTCTTTGTAAGGTCTTCAGATGTTTCGTCCTTTGTATCTTCTAAGGAAGAGATTCTAATTTGTCACAGAGGAAGGATGAGAGGCAACCCGGTTTAGTTTAGATTTAGCGAGAATACGGTTCTTCCGACTATGAAAAGTTAAAAAGCACTTTACAGAAGCTGTTTTGAGCAAAAAGTTTCTCGGCACACCATCTTCTCATAGAAAAGTACGACCTCATATACGTTTTTTGCTGCACCCTCTTGAAACAGTAAGATTTTGCAGTAGCCGTAGAACGGGTGCTCATTGTTACATGTAAATTGTTTTAGTGTTGTTCAAACCTGGCAGGCTTGGAAAGTGTGGAAAGTGATTTATAATTTTCAGAAGATTCAGAACAAGACTTGGATGACGGTTTTCTTAGAAGAAAAGAAGTTCGTAGTGTTTATTTAGTGACGTATAGTGAAGCCAATATGGAAACGTATCCCGTCATGTGGAAACTGCTTCTCAGATCTTAAAATTGGCTGAGCTATGAGGGTTACAGAAACCTCGTTTGCTACAAGTCAGTTAACTTTTTATGATAATTCCATGGATAGAATAATGTTACGATTAACAAAGCATTGAAACGGTTAACACCATTTCGTTTTCAAAAGTAAATGACCTTCTGATTCTTATGAAACGTCCTCGTTAATCGTTGTTAACCGTTGCTAATCTTGGTAGCACCTTCAAAATGTCCTGTTTATCGTTCCGAATCTTAGATATTGTGGAGAGAAAGAGATTAGAAGACAACTGTGGCAATTTTTACTATCTCTTGCTTTACAAATGATGAATTTATCTCATAGTTTCTTCCAATCATATGTAGCTATAAATAGCCCCAGGGCAAAACATGCACTCTTACAGATAACAAGATAGTACATCTTGTCACGTTACCGCGCGTGACATTTCTAGATTTCATAGTGTTTTTTTTGCACTGGACATCGATAAAATGTCAACAGTAAGCTTTCAAATTTGGAAAGTAAAAATACAAGTTTTGTTAATATTTTATCCTCTCTCCATTTGATGCTGTTATTAATGGCAAGCGCTTGTTTATTGACTTTGACTGTTTTATCTATTTCGGCGATGGGAAAATTGTTCAAAGTATGGGTCACGCGCCCTGAAAATTCAGCAAAAGTTTCATGTGTTATTTGTTGGTCGAATCGTAGCGGGTGAAATTCCCGTTTTCTGGCTAATCTCCTTGACGGAGACGTCCCTCTCGTCCGCCAAAAACGTAATGTATGCCTGCTCCTCTGAACTCAAAGGGCGTGTAAAAACCCTGCATGGAAAATGAAATTCACAAACGTCACGATTGGCTACTTGAATCAAGAAAGACATACAAGTTGATTTTCTTGTCATCAACTCCTCTGTTGTCACTTATTTTCCATTAATTATCTACTTTTCTGTGAAATGTACGAAATATATCTAGCCGAATTTTTGAAAACATACCTCAAAACAGGCCAGAATATTCACACAGGAACCTGGCGATAGCCAGGTTTCTGGTCACTGCGGTGAGAAAAAACATAGGGGGCTTGCTGTCCTGGTTGGACTCATTGTCAACCTCAAGTCGCTGAGCTAACTCGCCATGGGCTGGAAAGGGGCCTCCATGTCAATCCCTAGGGGCGGAGGGTGCTGCAAAAGCGTGGTACCTTCCGATAGTCTTGCTCTGGGAGAGTCAGTGCACTGGTCATGTCTGCCTTTAGTGTGTCATGTCAAATTCTTGTAATGTTTGAGGTCCATTGGCCAATGAAAGCATTCCCCTCAAGCACGTGCTAGGCTGGGGGGGTGGAGGAAGTCAGGGTGGGTGATTTAACCTTGAATTCTCTGCTTACAACTTGCTTTGGGGTGTGCTGTGTATAGGATGAGGGATAATTTGGGGGTTTTGATGTTAGCTTCTTGATTTTTATGATTTGTTGAATTTATTCCTCTTTTTACAGATGGTGAAGATATGTGAAAGAAAGCACTATTGAAGGAAGCATTTTTTGAGTGTTTTGTTGTGGAAAGGGATATACGTTTTCCACTTGTATTATTTTCATGTTAAGACTTTATAGGAAGTGATCTAGGTAGCGTTTACTGAGCCGAAGTATTAGATAAAGAGCGAGTGAGCGTAGCGATTGCGTGGATATAGTGTTAACAGTTTCTTTTTGTTATTTTGCTTGTTTTATACAGACTGAAATATGCATTCTTGATTTATATATTGTTTTATTTGAAATCTTTTTAAATCATTGAAATAATTTGTCGCTAAATAGTCATCGCGACATGTAAACTGAATTGGCACCCAATTTGTTTGGTGTCCTGGGTTTGGCGGCAAGTTCGAGGTCAGGAAGGAGGCATACTACCAAAAATAAAGTTTAGGGTGTGTTTTGTTTTTTTGTAATTTAGGGAAATTTGAGGCTATACTAAACGTAGTATCTTCCTAATAAAACGTGAAAAGCGCAACGTATGATGATCATTACTTAGTAGAAACACTCTGAATATCTTGGAGGAATGAACGGTGACATTGTGAGCTTTTTTCAACAGAAATTTGTAGCCAGTATTTATTTACTTGAAAGGTTATTTTATAAAAGAAAAATAGTTGGTTGCCCTAATAAAATCGCTAAAAGCTTTGAAAACTAAAAGACTAGTAAAACTCACAATTAGGGTATTACAGCATGTTTGCAAATACAGGCATTAAACTGATCTTAACCTTTTCCTCATGTTTTTATTTAATAATGAATAAAGAAAAAAAAGTGTGGGTAGAAAAAAGAACAAGACGAAAGGGTTCCTTCAGTTTTTACAAGTACAACTTATGTCTTGTTGTATGTTTTCCTTTCTAAAGTAGGCCCCAGTTGCTCAAAAGTGGATAAAGGTATCCAGTAGATAGGGCGTTTGGTTTCCCTAACCCATAATAGTGATTTATCCAGCGGAAAGCTCTACCCCACGTTAAAACAAATGGGTTTTGTTGTTTCACGGAAGACGCTCTAGGTTTTTCATCTGTCACAGCGGACTATACGAAGCTATTTTACTCCAAAATACGGATTGCAATTGTTATTATTATTTTTTTTTATTCAAGGAGAACTTCCTTTGGTCTAAGTAATCTTCTCATCTACTGACCGTGAATCAATCTGCCGAAAGTGTTTCGGTGGCTACTGGCACCTATAAAAGGCGAGAAACTCGGTGCAAATCTCACTCAGTTCTTGCTTTCGATGTAAATACACGAAACATGTCATCTGTCTGTCTGTTCTCCTAAAGATGAGCGTATATCATCCTACACTACAATTAAGGTGGCTCGATACAGTTTTTCAAGGCCAATACCTCCCAAATTTGAGCATAAACTACGTCGCCATAAACAAAGTTTTGGAAAAATTGCCACCACAGCTGTATTAGATAAAGATGAGAATTTGTTATGATCAGGGTTGCAACGGCATCGGAGTTGTCATAGCAACGAAATGACGCTATTACCTATTTTACTTGCAGCAGTATATCTCAGCACTGAGAACTGTTCTTCCAAAATCGTTCACGGGAGCGTTTTCCTCCAATAGCGGCCTCGATGTTCGTAAAGTTTAAGCGAAATCTGTAAGAGCGTTATCGAGATATTTTGGGATGAAGTTTTTATGGTTAGAAACACAGTAAAAAATGGACAATATTGTTGTTTGGCCGTTATCTGTAGAAAATGAAGCGCTTTTTACATTCAATTTAACCTCATAGTAGTTTCAATCTTTTTAAAAACGTGTGTGAAAGATTATGGAGATAGCTCCAGCCGATTGCTAGAAAGAGGGGTTTTATTAGTATGTATCAAAGCGCTCTTGTTAGCGGTTTTGTAAACATTTTGGTCTTCTTTAACAAAGTAGCGAATAATTTTTAAACCGCTCGACAGATTTTTTTTAAGATTTAATATTCTTGAGATTAACCTTTCTTTTATATGACCTTTTAGTTTCAAGATTATTGATACATTGTAAGGCAGTAAAATAAGAGCTACAATTCGTTACTTTTCTATCGGAAGTTTCGTTATTACAAGTGAAAACCTCTCATTATTCAAGGCATTGTCTCCAAGTTTCATTTTCACGTGAACAACAGTAACTAACAATGCATTTGACATACGCAGAAATGCTAGCTATTGTTATGCGCGAAAATATGAACCTCGGAGACAATACCCTGAATAATGAGAGGCTCACATTTGTAAACACAAAATTTCTGCCAAAATATTGGCGAATTTTAGCCCTTATTTTACTGCCTTACAATATATCAATCATCTTGAAACTAAAGGGGCATATAAAAGGAAGGTTAATCTCAAGAATATTAAATCTTAAAAAAAATCTGTCGAGCGGTTTAAAAATTATTTGCTAATTTGTTAAAATAGACCAAAATGTTCAAAAACCGCTAACAAAAGCGCCTCGGAACATACCAATCAAATCCTTCTTTCTAACAATCGGCTGGAGATATCTCCACGGTCTTTCACACACGTTTTTAAAAAGATTGAAACTACTATGAGGTGAAATTGCTTTTAAAAAGCGCTTCATTTTCTACAGATAACAGCCGAACATCAAGATTATCCATTTTTTACCATATTTCTAACCATAAAATCTTTATCCCAAAATATCTCGATAACGCTCTTACAGATTTCGCTTAAACTTCACGAACATCGAGGCCGCTATTGGAGGAAAAAGCTCCCGTGAATGATTTTGGAAGAACAGTTCCCAGTGCCGAGAAATACTTCTGTAAGTAAAATAGGTAATAGCGTCATTTCGTTGCTATGACAACTCCGATGTCATTGCAATCCTGATCATAAAAGATTTTTATCTTAATCTAATACAACTGTGGTGGCAATTTTTCCAAAACTTTGTTTATGGCGACGTAGTTTATGCTCAAACTTGGGAGGTATTGGCCTTGAAAAACTGTATCGAGCCACCTTAATAAAACTCTTTTTAAACCATGGAAAGAAGGTCAAAATAATCCATACAATGATTTCAGTGCACAGATTTCAATTTCTACGAACTATAAGAGTATAGACCATAGCAAATTACTTTCTGTTTTTTTTTAAACTCGAACAGTTATAATGTCCATTTCCGCCATGTTTTGTGACAAATATCGTACAAGAGACAGAAAAGTAAATATAGCAATCGCGTCAGTTTGTACGTTTAGACTACAGCTCATGTCCAATCAACGTGTGAGAGAAAACTCTCGGTACTAGCTAATGAAATATAACCATGATCAAAGAATAGCAAGGGGCTAAGCGTGCACTCGCATGCACGCGGATATTGCTAACCATGCTCAGCAGATGTATAAGGTTGAGCGTTAGTCGGGTTCGACGACAACAATGACCAGTAAAATCGAGTCAGCATATAGTCTGAATATAGTGCAGGGTGTCCCAAAAGTTCGTTCCTCTGCTTTCATGCACCATGCATAACTTTTGATCAAAGCTTTATTTTTACATTAAATTTCTAGAAGCTATCAATTCTCTATCGAGTTCATCTATTCAGAATTTTAGTGACTGGCATGCCCTTTTTTGTTTTTTAACACATTCTGTAGCTTTGCGGAATGGAGTGGGGTAGAGCGTGTAGGCTCACAGAAGACCCATTTTGAACTTTTTTTTATCACCCGGTGCGCAGGAGCCAGTTCAACCCCCAAACAATATTTGTTAGTGTAGACAGCTGAACAAAAAAATTTTTTGGGCATTCATCCAAAAAAGATAATCATCCCGGCCCCTCTCCACAGCAAGGCCTTTGTACTTCTTTACAAATTTGAGACGAATCGGGCGTTATTTGGCAGACTAAGCACACCGTAATTTTTAGGGAGTTATTATAACTCCAAACATGAAGTAAAAAATTTTAGGTACAAGATAACCCCTTTTTAGGGGTTATTTTAACTCCTAATTTAACTCCGAATTTGGGGTCATTTTTACTCCTGAAAAAGAGTTCTGTTTACTCCCAGTCTGGAGTTAAGATAATTCCGAAATGGGGTAGTTACTCCTTACATGGGTTGTTTTTACTCTTTTTGGAGTTAATTTAACTCTGAAAGTGGAGTAAAAATTTTAGGTACGGGATAACTCCTTTTTGGGGGTTGTTTTATCTCCTCAATATCTGGGGTCACTTTTACTCCTGAAAAAGAGTTATTTAAACTCTTTTCGGAGTTAAAAAAACTTCCCAAAAAAATAACTCCGCTGTAAGGAGTTAAATTAGCTCCACTAGAGGAGTTATTATAACTCCTTGAAAATTACTGTGCAGATCGGTTTTTTTGGCCATCTCAGGGTCTAATTTTAAACATTAGATTTTCATGATCCTTACTGGACTTGGCTTGCTAATTATGTGAGAGCTTCCTCTTCGAGTCTCCTATTTTGTACATCTGAAAACTATATTAGCTGCTTTGGTCATGACTTTTGGTCTTCCGCTTCGTTTCTTGCCTCCAAAACCTTCATTTCTCCATGATCATTTTACCACCAACATTCGGATTTTTCCAGATTTTTAGCAGTTTCTACGTATACAACAGATAAGCAAGTAAGTAGAAGCGTACATGCTTATGCTCCCACGTAGCTCAACGTTTTTTGAACGTTATTCATTAAAAGAAGTAAGGGAGGAGTTCCAGCAATTCGGGCTTTAAAATACAAAATTATGTGGCTGGAAAATATACTCGCGCACGCGCACCTTTGGCGCGGAAGTACACAAATCGAATACAGACTTATAAAGTAGAGGAACTAACGTTTGGGACAAGCACTGACAAGACCATATTCGAGTCAGCTAGATGCATTCGGAATATTATATGCTGAGTCGCTATCATTTCACACAAAAAAAAAACAAGGAAGGAGTTCAGGCAATTAGGGCTGTAAAATACAAAATTATGTGGCTGGAAAATATACTCGCGCCCGCGCACCTTTGGCGAGGAAGTACATTTACGGTTTTGCCAAATGAACCTTTTTTACGTCAAGCCAACAACTTTTTTCTCCAAAGTAGCCTTTATAAATACTGAGAGTGTAACCATTGTTGTTTTCAATTCTTCTCTTTTCTTCCACCTCGCTCTCTATTTTTCTCCTTTGCTTTTCCTTCGTTAGTGTGCACTTGAAGCTTATCGGCTTTCGAAACCTGAATTTTAACGCCTTTTCACGCAAATGATCATGACTGCAAATTTCGTTATGTTGTTTTTAAACAAATTGGTTAGAATTATATATTCCATATTAATTATTTCCAAGAAGTGTATGCGTAAAAATAAACCTGCGCGCTGGCTTGCTTTTGGCGCCTTTTGCCTTTGGTCAAATTAAATGTTGGTGGCAATTTATTGATCAATCAGAGGTGTAACTGCCTTAAAGCGGAGGAGCAACTTTAGAATACTCGGCCACTTGTCGGAACGCTTTACAGAACGAGGTATTAACATAATAGTTTCTTTTGTTATTCAACGCGTGTTGCAACTGATAAGTGCCCGGGTATTCTGCCTGTCGCAATGTATGAAAGTCAAACTTTTACGCCCTTTCTTAGTTTTCCCGTCCGTCCTTCTTACCTTACATTCCGCAAGCTTATCCAAGCGTAGATAACGGCGTAGTAAACTGAAAACGATTTGAAGGGTCTCACTTCTTTCCGAAATAAAAACTTGTGGAAAGACAAAGCAAGGGGACAGAGTCGCGTTTGGTACACGATAAAGCTAAGTAAAAAGTAGGATAGAAACTTACCAACGAAAGCCATCTATGTGTTCATCGCCTCTCGGTCTAAGCTCCATGTCCTCGTTGCACTGTCCGCAATGGAGAGGATTGGCTAAAAGAGCTCTGCCTTGAAGCCATCTAATCACATTCTCTATTGGACCCCTCTCTAACTCGAAAAGTTGACGAAGGCTCATTTTGAAGGAAAACGGTCGGAAGTCGAAGGAGGATGGCCTCTGCAGGGCACTTGTCGAGACCGGTATGTGCATTCAGAAAGTGAACTTGTGAATTTTAACATGTTTCAGTTTAATCGCATGTTTCTATTGTTATATTGTTATGCGTGAATCAGATTTTTAAAGCGGCAGTGTTCGAGTAAGGCTTTCTCTTTGTTCCAGGTTTAAAATTTCTTTTACCTCTAGAGAACATGTCATTTCGAAATCCAACGTAGAAGTTACAAACCGCACCAATAAAACTGACCAACCAATTCGTATAATGTCGGAAAGCTGCTTCCTGGCCAGTCGAAAAGTTGCCAACACTTACCAAAAGTCAAAAAAAGTTGGAAAAGTGTCTATCTAACATTGAAGAGTTGCTAGCTAAATTTCTTGATATTTTAAATGTAAACACAAAAAGCTTGATTCTCCGTTCTTCACAATAATTGTTAACATCGGTCAAGAAAAATAACTTGAAACGAACATTCAAGTAAAAAGTTAAGTTGCTCGCAAATATAGGCGAAACCGGCCAAGCTCACTACGAGAGCCCTGATGCCCCTAACATTATACTACTTAGCCAAGTACTTATTCATATGATAAAAATTATAAAATTCTAGGACGTTGTTTGTGAATGTTAAATTTTGAAAATGCCTGATTAAAAAAAAAAACGTGAATTAAATTATGCCTTTTAAGGTAGCCTTTAGGTTGATAATCACTGTATGAATGCGACGTTTTCTGTGAAATAATGTTTGATACGTGCTCTAAACCTATTTTTCTTTGTATAGTACTCATAGCCTGTAGACCGACGTGGCTTTCTTTTTCTTTTTGAAAATCGAAGAGAACGAGGAGAGCGCGGCGCGTAAGAACGAGGGCGGGGAACGAGAACGTCATAAATTTCCCGCGCAGGTAGAGAGACAACGCCAGGTTCTAAGATAGTGGGGAAGACGAAAGTAAAAGGCACGTAAAAGTTGGTGGGGATGATTTCTTCCCGGTTTTATTTTCGTGTTCGCCCTCTCTCAATTCAGCGGAGCCTGGAGCCCCTAGAGCCTTAGGACAACGCCGAAATCTTTTGTGAAGAACTGTGCCGTGATTTACACGCGCGTACGCAGGTAAATAAAATTGAAGCTGAAAGTGTCCACGTAAAAGTAAAGTGTTGAACCTCGCTTAACTTTTACATTTACGCCTTCGTACTTTCCTTCTTTTTCATTTACGTTCGTAAACTTTAAGTGAGATGACACGGAACATTTTATATGCCGCAGTGGAAATTTTTTTCCTATGACGTAGGCGGTATTTGCCTGATTTGGGAAGAGATGAAAAACGATACTCTTTTTAAACAATGCGGTATTACTTTTATTTCCAAGATTATACATACCTATTTTTTACAAACAGCCGACGAAAAATTGGTAGCAAGATCTTTCTTTTATTTAATTAATGCAGTATACTTCTGACTGCATATTCCTTGGAGAACGCGGCGACTACAAACAATTACATCACTTTATTTCGCACATTGATTATATTGTTCATTAAAGTTTATAGTATCAGTTGTCACAATAAAACGTCGCTTTGTAATTGACACCAAGCAAGATCCACGCGTCAAGTTGATATCTGTTGTTTGAAGGGGCGTTCAAGTGTTATTTCGCGTGTTGTTATTTGCTTCGGTTGGAAATGAACAGCGACAGCGAGGTCGAGTTTGACTCATCAGACGATGATTTGTCAAGCAATGTACAGCATAGTAAGAGGCCTTTCACTAGGCCATTCGTGCATCTAAAAAAGCGCTTGCGGGGTGCTCCCTGCAAGAGCAAATACGAGGCTCTTAAAGCAGCTGGCAGAGTCCGTGATCTTTGTTTTACGAAGAGATACTCAAATGCTGATATCGAGGGGTTGCTGAAGTCCAATTTTCCAAGTTTGGCTGGTTTGGATCTCACCAAGTAAGTGTTCATTCGTAGTGTGTGTCTTAACTGCGTCGTCGTCTTCCATATTGTTGTCCTTTCAAGCAAATCATGCTGTTTTGTTTCTTCCCAAAGACTGAGATTTCTAAAGTCGGAAAAGAGTGGCCACTCAATGAAGGTTCTATTCCAAGGTATTCCAACTGGACTTGAGCTCGCGAAGGAATTTAAAGGGTCTACGACCAAGAAAATATATATGCATTGGAAATCCAGTTCAGGTAATTTTTTTCATGTCTTCGAGAATGCCGGGTCTAAAGTACAGGTCACATTCCACAGGTCATGAGTACAGGTCACAGCGCTATCGATAAATTGCCAAACCACACAGATTTCCCTTGATCTATAAGAGCATTTGGTTAAGGGATTAGGAGTAGGGGACACTTGTAATGCTATTTATTTACCTGTGCGAGCAAGCTCTCCATTTGGGCGATATCGGAAAAAGACACAAGAGGCACGCTTGAGGAGACGCTAAAAACGGGGGGGGGCTTCGCCGCCCGCCCGCGTGTTCTCGCGCGGCTCGCTTCGCTTGCCCAAATAAGAGAATTTGCTCGTAGGGTACCTGCATTCTGGCCTGTCTTTTAGACCCTTGAGAACGTAGCCATAAAAATCTGAAAAATGAACCAGGTTGCCCTTTACTTAATATTTGGGTGCAGGTGAGCTGGCAAAAATCCTAAAATACATGCCCTGTTTACACCAACGCCCTCAGGGTTATTACCCTGTTTCTCCAGTTTTTTTTTTTTTGAGTGGAGAGGGTGGCTCCACACAGGTTTATTTAGAGGACTAAATGTGCGCCATCTTCTTTTAAAGCCATTTAATGGCAGATTTTACAGTAGAGCAAATTCACGTTGTAGTCCTTGCTGCTGTATACTTAGAGCACAAAGAAAGTTCATCAAGCAAATCACATCAAGGGTGCAGGCATTAGTTAGTTTATAATCAGGACAGACTTACCTGAATAATATTCCCTAATTAAGACATACCATAACTCCTCTATAAAGCTCCCTGTGGTGGCTTGGTTATTTCAAGCCCATTAGAGACAAGGGATTTATCAGTGGAGAGGCTTATTTGAGAGTTGGGGGGGGGGGGGGGGCTTGAAAGAGGAGTTTTGTTAGTTGCGTAAAATTGAATGGTAACTGGTTGTCCCAATACAAGTTCTTTCGGATTAACTCAGTCATTGAAATTAATTAAAAATTTCAATCTCTTCAATATAGAGGCGGTCAAAAATCCATACCCTGACTCTTGTTTGACAGCCACTTTCTTGTATCCCCAAGGTGGCCATGGTTCATCTGTACTGAATCCACCTTGCATCTAAGTTCAGAATTTCAAAGACGTCCAGAGACTGCACAAAGTTGACATTGGATTATACTTAAGGGAGGGTCGTTTGCTGGAGGTTGCTTGCACAAGAATGTTTGACTGTACAGAAAATTATTTTGTCACTATCTATAGGAGTGTGGGCAAAGTAGACATTATAAGCAATTCACGTGAGTAACAAAACAAAACCACAGAATCTCAAAAAACTTTCTGAAAACCTAGGTTACTATTATATTTTGGAATGTTGGTGAACTTGATTTCTTATGGCCTAATTCATTATTAGTGGAAACCACTGTGGTTGGACAAGAAAGAAGATATACATGTAAAAGAGGACTCACACTGAATTTTGAGTTGATATAGGCAAGGAAATTCCACACATGAATTAGAACAACATATAAATTGATTATTGTCAAATCTATTGAACACTTCTTTTTTTTTTCTAGGTGTAACAGCAACAACATCAAATCCAACATCTAATCCAACAACTGCCACCCCATTAGTGACCATCTCATCAACCTCAACCACTACTTCATCATCGAGAACTACATCGACCCCAATTTCATCATCCAGAACTACATCAACCACAACATCATTACCCAGAACTACATCAACGACAACATCATTACCCAGAACTACATCAACGACAACATCATTACCCAGAACTACATCAACGACAACATCATTACCCAGAACTACATCAACCACAACATCATTACCCAGAACTACATCAACCACAACCGCGACATCTACACCTTTATCAACTGCAACCACACCACCAAGGACTGCAACTACCTGTACATCGTCCACAACTTCTTTAACTGGAACTACGTCGTTCTTGACTTCGTCAATTGGAGTTACATCATCCCTGACTTCATCAACTGCTGCTACTCGCACATCATCTGCGACTTCATCAACTGGAACTATGTCAACCCTGACTTCATCAACTACCAGCTCCTCACATAGTTTCTTACCAGCTTTCACCTCATCAACAACCTCCTCTTCATCCAACATCCCATCAACAGCCATGCCATCACCTGCATTCTCCATTCATACAGGACTAGGTAGAGAGAGTTACAGCTCATAGACAAATATTCTAGAGCGGGTGTCCGAAGTACCATCATTGTTAAGCGGCACACAAATACACTGACTAGGCACACTGTATGCAAGGTTCTTTTATCAGCCTAGGGACAGGGCTTCTGATATTTCGCGCGGTCGCGGACCCGCGAAATTCAGGTATTTCCGCGAAATCCCGCGAAATTCCCCCCAAAACGCGAAATACCGCGAAATCCGCCAGAAATATTTCCAAATACATGTCGGCAAAACATATTTAATACTTATCTTGGCTATTAGACCGGTTTTATTCACCCCAAACGTCCAAACTTAGCTTGAAACTTCATCACTGCAACGAGTAAACAACGTCCCAAAACTACCAGGCGTTTTTAGATGAACGTTGCGAAAAACTGGGCACTAACCATAATGTTGATAGCTTTAACATGTGCTTATTTCTCGAGCGAACTGTTGTTGAAAGAGCAAATGATTATCCGTGTTAAAAAAAGCGTTCACCAACGCTGGTCATATCGACGCAAAATTGATCGATTTTAGCGAAATTTGCCAAAAAAACCCCAGCGAAATCGGCTGTTTTTTACTGATTGTTTCTTGGCGAAGTTTCCCCCCGAAATTTCTCGTGAAATCGGCCGATTTTCCTAAGAAATTCTTAGGAAATTATTTGCCCCTGAAAATCCTTCGAAAATTGACTCTTTTCCGCTAAAATCCCTCGAAATGGGCCGATTTTCCTGCGAATTTTGACTTTTCTCCCGCGAAAATCGCCTGAAATCGGCCGATTGTTCCGCGAATTTTGACTTTTTCCCGCGAAAATCCCGCGAAATCGGCCGATTTTTCCGCGAATTTGCCCCTGAAAATCCCGCGAAATTTTGCTTTTTTTCCGCGAAATATCAGAAGCCCTGTAGGGACAATAATTTATACAGAACATATGCAGATACAATCCATATAACGTTGCCCTAAGCTGTTCAGTGTACGAACTTACCGACACTGATGTTGCACATATTTTATAAACATTAAAAACTATTTTTTCCAGAAAATAAAAACTGTAAGAGTATAAAAACTAATCAAGGGGAAGTAAGTATCTACAATAATAAAATACTAACCTGGCTGCGGCTGCTCACAGAGTCCAAATTCCACAAAAGTCCCCTAAATGGTACTCTTATAAAGGAACAGTAATCATTAGTCAAGAGCTATAGTTACATATTCTTTTTGTGGGGGAGGGGGGAAAGTGAGGTCCCCTAATAACAGAGAAGATCCACATCATTTAACCACATTAGTCTAGGTCAACGAAAGCTGGCTTCCATTAATAATATTAGGGCACGCAAAATAGAGAACTAATGAAATTAGTAATAGAAACAAATTGAATTATTTGACTTAGCTTAATTTGAGTTGTGCATGGTCATCATCTTCAATTAGCTCCTCTTATATTTAATTTACACAATATTTAGTCAGGGGTGCCCATTTGGGAGAGGCTGGTTTGAATGAGGCATTTTTGATTGAGGGAGGCAGGAGAGGTAAGGGGTAGGAGAGTGGCTTTATGAAGTTTAAATTACAACTTCATGAAACAATAACCTTGGTATAATATAGTTTACTTGAGCATTTTTTGGTCTTAGTGAACAAACATGATTTATTTGTCGCTTATCTAATCTTGTGCCAGTTATATATACATCACTGCATGACTAATTATTGTCCTCATATTAATTATTGTTTCATTTTAAAATAATTTAGTTTCAAGTAGTGCAAGAGCAACACCCACATCAGCAACAGCCTCTATTACAGTTACGGCAACACCACTGTCAGTTCCTAGAGATGGTTGTAAGTTAACTGGAATTATGTCTGTGAGAGTTTGATACCTTTAAAAAAAATTGTTGCTTTGCACTCATGATCATTGCTTTTAATTTTGTTGATGGGAGTATTTTCTGAGACAGAGCATTGAAAATCGGTCATAATTAGCAAATAAATCCATTTTGTTTTAAATCTCTGAACATTTCACTGAACATATTCTTGTGTTGCTGTTGAAGTACGTTGAAGTAAAATTAATATAACAAAACACTTGATGTCAGGCCCCTCGGGAAACCAGTTAGTTTTGTTTTACCTCAAGCCCTGATATTTCCCCAAGTGAGTCTTAAAAGGTCTTGTTTAATACAATGAGTAGGCCCATGATCTGCTCTCACAAAGTCACGCTTTCATAATTTACAAGCAATAAAATGTCTGTTTGTTAATCGTCACCAAAATTGATAAAAATTTTAATTTTAAGGACGATTTAAATGCTCAATCCAGCACAACACTTTTTTTTTTTACCAGTATCGACAAGAAGGCTCCTAGCAAGATTAGCTGGACAAAACAATGCAAATGATGGTGAGTGATATTTTTATGTTATCTCTGGTTCTCTTAAAAAACATACGTTATATATAATACAAGGCTGTGCTTTAAAGAAAATTAAAGGGAGCCCAGTGCTCTTAATCTCTGAAACCATAGGTGCCCAGCATGTGATTTGTATGAAAAAAAACTAAGATTTTCTAGTCGCCCAAGAGCAAAAAATGGGCAATTCCAGAAAATATCCATACCCAACCACGGACAGCTTCCATGTTTTAACCCCCCCCTTGCCTTCGGAAATTCAAAAATGCGCTACCCCCCCATGCCCTCAGAATTCCATAGTCGTGAACCCCCCCTCCCCTTCAGAATTTCCGGTTTTTTTTGGAAGTACATTTTCGACTTAGCAACGCCTATAAGAACAAACGAACATGAATTTATGCCTCCTCAAGGCTGTGATCTAGCGGCGCCATGTGACAAGCTTTACTCTTCAGTGACAAGAAAAACCTACGCTAGTTGCCAGGCCGTGCAAACTCCTTTTTAAGTCCGAATTTGGCTATAAAAATAAACACCACTTAAGGTAATTTTACTCCTCTTTGTTTTCTTGTGCTGTTTTGACGTTTACAAAGGAAAATAGCTCAAACAGACTGTTAAAATCTTTTGGCGGTCAAATATACCGTCGAGTCGTGTTGCGTCCTTTTATACGTCATGTAGTGCGCACGAAAAACGTTCTAATCTGACAGGCGTTCCTTGGAAGTGAGGGACTGGTGCGAGTTTTTTACTGTTTATCGGACGGTTTCGGACGGGAGTAACAAGAAATTTGCAAGGGGTATTAAAAGATACATTTTCAGTTTTTATTCACGTGACAAGAAATTCATCAAGGTAAATGTGAAACCAACGTTTTACTGTTCACTTCTATAAGTTATGAGCGTAAACACGTGTCTGATCTATCGATGCTTGTCTTCTGCTTCCGCGGTCATACGTTCGTGGTTTATTTACGAACTACAAAAGTCCACAACAATAGCGTTTTCCAGGAACTTACTCTACACTTTCTACTCCAGAAATCCCACCAGTGGAATTCCCCCATACCTTCGGATTTCAAATCGTAAATACCCCGCCATGCCTTCAGAATTCCATAATCGTGAATCCCCCCTCCCCTTCGGAAATCCTTAAAGCCGTCCGTGGTATGGTATGGATATTTTCTGGAATCGCCCAATGGGCACCAGGGGCCACCGGGTGCTGCTACAGCACAGCCCCATATTATTATCAGAAAGTTATAACCCCTTGTGAGTTTCTGATAATTATTATATAATAAATGTAAATAAACTGAATGAAGTCTACATACCTTCAAACCATAACCACTCCAGTAGAAGGGTTGTTACCAAGATTTCAATTCAATGGTAAACTGATATGCATGCATTAAAAAGGCAATGAGAAGTTATTTTCTTTTTCTTTGTCTGTTTGTTTGTTTTACTTCCCATGCAGGTATCGTCGGAACTTGCTGAAAGTAACAGGCTGGGGAAATTCCTGTTTCCACGCCTAGTGACTGCTTTACGTCTCCTTTTCTTGTTTTTTGGTCTTTTACAGGTAGTCTGAGTACCTGAGGAGTTAATTGTTGAGCTAACTGCCAGCCCCTCCTTCTTCCTTGAGAAATTGAAACTGCTGCAAGAAAAAATAATGTTGACATGCATTTAACAATAAGCCCATCAAACTGTCGTCTAAGAACTCAAGGCATTGTTGATGGCTAATATCAAATTCTCTACCTTTCCCACAGACGTATCCCTAAGTCCACCCGAAGATGATGATCTGGTTGTCTTGGATCACAGTCCAACCCATTGTAAGGAAAATACTGGTGTAATATAGAATCTAATATCATAAATTTAACTCCCATGAATGTTTTGGATTTTGGGAAATACGTTCCTGTATTCTGGGGTACTTATTGGCAAACTAGGCTAAGTTTATAAGATCCTAATTACGATTCTCGATTTTTATACCACCAATATATAATACTCTTTTGGGGATTTCCAGTTTTTCTGTTACACAACCTGTCACCTCGCAGCACTGATGAGGTCTGAATGGTTCAGATGAAATATTTGTTTCATTATTATTTTTCTTATTTTTTGGCGCTGAGTTTTGGAATTTTCTGTTAGTATTAAAATTAATGTTGTATGAAGGAGATCATAGATCAGATTGTTCATTACCAGAAGAGTAAATGAGCTTGTGTTAAGTTTGCACCGTAAATATACTGTAATTTATATACATGTAGTGATAAGAACTCCTGCAGGATTTCACATAAAGTTTAACTGCTCAACCACTTAGCACAGGTGATTATATTGCATTATTGCGCCGACCTACATGTAAGTTTACAGGCCTATTACATAAGAAGTTATTGTATGAAAAAGTAACGGACATTTCAAAAAGTACCGAATTTTTGGTTATTTGGCAAATTTATTCAAAATTTATTTCCTTTGCCTACATGACTTGAAAGTCACACTGCCTAATTTGTTGCAATTGACTAAGGTGCCTCATTCATTTGATTGCATGTAGATTCAAGTACAAGAGCTTCAATGACCCAAGGTGTTCAACCACTTGGTGGAGGTGACTTGGAAACATCTTATGGTATTGTTACCCTGATTTAGAAGTTAGACAAATTAATTTCACATAAAAACTCTTTACATTATGTTGAAAAAGTACTGGACACTTCTATAAGTATAGGTTCTAATATGTTACCTGCATAAATCAAAAGTCAATTAAGCTGCTTGAGTAAATTAGGTTGCAATTATGTTGATTCCACTTCAAGAGCCTCTGTCACCCAGTTGACTAAGATGTCTCCTTTATCTGATTTCATGTAGATTCAAATACAAGATCAGCTTCAACTGTTCAAAGTGTTACTGCTCAACCAAGGAGAACAGGTGACCAAACATTATATCGTATCATTAGGCGATATACATGTAGGTTTATAGGCGTATCAGTTAGGAACTTGTTGTATGAAAAAGTACTGGACATTTTAAGTATCTCAATCAAATACTACTTTGCTTACATAAATCAAAAGTTAATTAAGCTGCTTAGTACATTATGTTGCAATTGACCAAGTAGATTCTAGTAAAGAAGCTTCTGCTAAGCCAAGGTTTAACTATCCAACACGTATCACAGTTGAGCAAAATAATGTTTTGAATAATTATGGCATATTCTGTATGCTGGAACATTAATTTCATGTAGATCTATGTATGAGATAGAAATTTATGCGAGGATCATTAGGGAAAGGGGAAAAAAAACCAAGGAAAAAAATAGACATGAGTGAAGGTCAGTGTGCTCTTGAAAAAATAATAATGTTAATAATTACACTTACTGGAAAAAAAAAAGAACAAAAGAAAAAGACAAAAATCTACTGTTGACAAAAAAAAAACAAAATTACAAAAATAGTGATACACATAACTGCAACGAAACAAATCAACATATTGTTATCCTGCTTGAAAATTTATGCTCGCTGAAATTTTTCCACGTCTTACAGGATTCTTTCAAGGGATCCCATTTAATGGAACAGGGATACAAGGTAAACACCCCGGCAAATTACATCCATGCATATAATGAATCTTGATTTTTTATCATAAGACTTCTAAATGTTATTAGCATAAAAATATTGACCGTATCCTTAATGGGTCTCAACAGGCCACTAGAAAAATAATTGGTGAGAATTGCGAATCCACCAAAAGGCTTAGTTAGTTATAAATTAAGCAATTTCAGCTTTTTTCTATACATCTGTCCTCTATGCGAACTATCAATATTAGAAGGAATGTCTTGATTTAGCTTTATTTGTTCAACTACAAAATTGCTCATGCAGTCACATTGTTTGATTTCTCTACAATATCAACACCTACACTGATATAGCTGGAACAGTCAAGCAAGACCTTTTTCCTTTTGGCCTGGGAGGTAAGCAATCTGCTCTAAAGTTCAGCACTTACATGTACCTGTTCTCTTTCGCCTTCTTTTTGTCTCGATTCAATCCCGAATTTTTTTAAAATAAGACAGAGATATTGACTCAGTGAGGGCATATAAAAAATTGGACATATTTCAAATGCAGTTACTGATAAAATAGAGGTCAATGTTTAAATTGCAGTTGAATGTATTTTTCTTGTGATAGGACCAACACGCAGAAGAAAGTCACCTTCCGATGAAGTGGCAAATTGCCAGTGTCTCTTACAGTCTTCAAGTGACCAGACATGCATGCTGCCATTTTTTAACCATTCCTTCGAAGAGGTATTAAATTATTAATGAATTATTGCTAACAAAGGAAGGCTTAATCACCTAATTTTCTTAACAGTTCAAATCAAAGTGACAATAGACAAATATTAACTATAATTTATTTACTCCATTACTCTCCCTTTGTTATTTATTACAGTTATGCTGGCAGGCAAATGAAGACTGCAAGGGAGTGATTGTTACCGTAGTAAACAAAAGGAAAACGATTGATGAGAAGAGAAGAGATTTGTTGAGGCATGTAAAACCTTCCTTCTGTGACGATGCAAAAGCAGTTGCATGCATGTATTCAAGGGAGATATTAATAATTATTATTACATCATAATTATACCAATACTGACTTTTGAAGTTTCTTACTGCAGGGTGCTTCATGAGATGGAATGTAAACACAGTGAAAATTGGTTGTTTTGGATAGGAGAAACCAGCTCCACTGACGGGTTGAAAGGTGAAGGTTTTACATCATGAAAATGATTTGTCCACAGCACAATGCCACTTACTGTATATATAAAACCTCTTTTGAAAGAACAGTGCACACACCTGTGTACAGGTGTAGTAAACTATAATATTAATAGATTTTTGCTAGGGAGTCATTAGGCCATGTGGAACTATAAGGTAACACTTATCGAATCACAAACATCTCTTTGTTTAAA
The DNA here is from genome assembly GCA_942486035.1 of Porites lobata. Classification (NCBI taxonomy): domain Eukaryota; kingdom Metazoa; phylum Cnidaria; class Anthozoa; order Scleractinia; family Poritidae; genus Porites; species Porites lobata. The sequence goes on from CALNXK010000293.1 coordinate 128,565, forward strand.
TAACAGGCAACTGGATTAATGACTTCATCAGAAATTTTTGACAAGACGTTTACTTGTAAATTATTTATCCTTGTTAGTTATAGACATTTATGGTGGTGACCCACGCACAGAAAGGATACTTTTCCTGGTCCCGTCAGTGGGTAGAAGTCCTTCGTTGTTGGGACAGATTTCAGGTAATTTTAGAGGAGCAAGAATCGTTGTGGTCAATGTCAATAACAATAAATTTTTAAAACAGTTTCAAACGTGATCAAAGCTGTCACGATCGTGTGTGTGTGTTAGAACGATATGCCTGTGATACCACAGGACATGCTCAAGGCTTATTAATGAGTAATGTTACAGTTATGGTGAGAAAAGATTGCCATATGTTCTTTAATTCTTGAATTAACTCAAAACCCCAATACATGGAGCCTCAAACTGGAAAGCAAGGATTTTTCAATAGCTTTTACATAAAGAGATACAGCTGAAGGATTAGATTAGACTAGAATTGATGTAGTGTTTTAATAAATTATTAGTCATTGAGAGCACCCGAAGCATCATATCAGTAACAGGATACTGAAAGGGCCATGCATTTCCCTAATAACTTCACTTGTATTTAGCCAAAGCTAAATAAAGTAGCATTGGCAAAGAAAGAAAGATAAGAAAGTAATAAATAAAGGAAATGATATTATAGATAATATTAATTCATGATAAGAAGGTAACATCGGCACAAATATCCTTATTTATTTATTATCCTAAACTATAACATGGTTGGGTAAATTGCCAAGAACAATTTCTAAGGGTGCACAACTTAAGAGGAACAATAACTATTAAAACATTGCCTGATGAGTGTGCGGTCATGTTATTGAAATAGCAGTGAACTACCTCCAAAGCCTAAATGAATATTTCTTTAAGTCACTGCAGTTTTTGTTTTATTTTACAGGAAGTATATGACTGGGCAGGGGGGCTGATGAGATGCCTCTCTTTTTTACATTACATAAAGAGTCCAGACCTACATGTATAAGTCACAAGGAGCGACTAAAGGGCCATGAAGTTTTGAGTTTTGTGGAACGTGTAAGTATGGTACATTATTATTTATCTTATCTGGATAAAGTTGCTTGAGCTTTGATAGTAAAAATCTTTGCTGAAAGAAGAATTCTACTTTATCACACAGGATGAAGCAGACATGGTTAGACTACTTGGGCCATTTGAGGTAAGGGGGGAATGCAAACAGATGTTGGCACATGCAAATGTACCATAACAATAATATCTAATAAGCTATCTAGAATCAGATATGTAAAAGATGCTTACTAAGGGAAACAGCAGAAGGTTACTATATCTAACCCAAGGAAACTAATGTTTGAGATGACACTAAAATGTCAGCACTTTGTAAATTGAAAATGAAAAAGAAACTATTTTAGATGTAACGTTTATTTCTATTTTTGCCTATTTTAAACAGAAACCTAGACCTATTAACCCCTTGAATTTCTGGACATCTAATCTTAGAGTTCTTAATCGAGCCAGGTCCTCTGTGTCCATGCTCTCTGTGAGCGAGGATCTTTGCCACCAGGTTCTTGGGAACATAATCCTTGCAGACTGGGTTCTTAATCGAGCCAGGTCCTCTGTGTCCATGCTCTACGTGAGCGAGGATCTTTGCCACCAGGTTCTTGGGAACATAACCCTTGCAGACTGGGTTCTTAATGGAGCCAGGTCCTCTGTGTCCATGCTCTACGTGTGCGAGGATCTTTGCCACCAGGTTCTTGGGAACATAACCCTCGCAGACTGGGTTCTTAATGGAGCCAGGTCCTCTGTGTCCGTGCTCTACGTGAGCGAGGATCTTTGCCACCAGGTTCTTGGGAACATAACCCTCGCAGACTGGGTTCTTAATGGAGCCAGGTCCTCTGTGTCCATGCTCTACGTGAGCAAGGATCTTTGCCACCAGGTTCTTGGGAACATAACATATCATGTAACACAAAATTCATCAAAGACTGCATTTACAACAACACTGACTACCCAGTATGACTTTTGACTATATGACTTTCCAAGCTATTATTACTTGTCATAAAAAAATATTGATGTATAATACATCTTTATAAGGGAAAGGATATCTTACCAAAAAGGTATAATAATTAGGTAAATGGGTTAAACATTCGTAAATAATGCCGGCAGGGAACGATAATAATGCATAAGCATACTCTTAATATTAAGTTAACTGAATGCCCTCAAGCAAATACAGTACATCGATGTAATAATTCAAAAATGAGTAGTTGATGTAGGAAGTTATCAAATACCAAATCCAAAACACAAGTTAACAATAAACCAACATTAAATAACCACTAAATAATTGTGAACTTGATATAAAAATACAATTTATGAAAATACACTGAATAAATTATTACAGTAGATAACACTGTGCTACTTAAAAAAAAAAAGTCACGCAAAGTCATAACCACTGGGAATTGCAAACAAGCGACAAGAGTACAACCAAAGATGAACACAGTCAAGATGAAAATAATGAGAAACGATGGAATACACCTGGAAAGTTGCAAAGGAATGTTCAATGGTTAAGGCATGGTTGATACACAATGACTTCTCTCAGAGCCAAAGAGCATGGTGGGGATACAAACTACCAACTACTTTGAGGTAAAAAGAAGGCACCATCAAAGAAAGAAGAACAATGAACCTCCAGATGTAAATATAGAAGACTTAATATTAAGTAATAGAATTTTTCACATGGTCGAGATTGAAACAACATGTAGCTAGGAGAGGAGGCTAAAGGTTATTGGTCCAGGTTGGGGATGAGGTTGATTTGTCAGCTGACAGGGTGAATGGGTTAACTGCAGTCAGGTTACAGATAAAGGGTATCCTCAACACTGAATGATAACTTTAGACACTAAAGGAACTAGCTTAATGTATACCTTAAACCTCTTTAATTTGAATGTGTACTTCATAAACAAGGCTAAAAATAAAAGTACATGTATAACAGTCATAATTAAAAGGAAGAAAGTAGTATTATATACTAGTAAAAGTTTATTTGATAGAAAAATAAAATGATATAAATTTAATAGCTATGATATGTAACAGAGAAATAAACATGCACCAAAAAAAATCAACAAGAAGCTAGATACTTCTCAATAAATTATATATTATTCTATATAAACTGACTCAGTTATGAACTATCATTGCATACAAAGTCTTATGTCTATTTACCAAACAAACACAATCTAAACATCCTCTTCTCAAAAATAACAAAATAATTTTAGATAATTAAGAGCCTGTAAAGTACTCTTTAATACACCGTAGATTCCAAATTCAATGGGCATTTCCACCCCTATCTGCCTGAGTTGGACAGTTCACAATCAACATGAATTTGTCCAGTTGACACTAACAGTGAAGCTCACTACTCACCAACTAATGCTTAATCAGCCTTCTGGTCCAGTTCAAAGTTGAACAAACAGACTGCCCTCTTTGGGTTGGCAGGGTGGCCATAATCTGGACAGCATTCCTCTCTTCTGTTTTGCTCTTTTTTGCAGGTTGAATTCAGAGGGAACATTCCTTGTGGAACTTCGGAAGAGGACCTCTCCAAGACAGTTCAGGGTAATCAATTCAATGTATTTATCAGGGTACATGGAAATGAAGTATAACTACCAAAACGTGCCTGGCTATTAAGTTCACAATAATACAGATCACTTCTTGCACCATCGACAGACCTGTAAATGAAAATTGTCATTATTACATGAACAAGAGGCAATGACAGAAAATAATTATTTTCCACAAACACTCTTGTCAATACCACAATTGCCCTCTATCCTTTGTTTTAAGTCTACAGATCTCTTTTTGAAACAAGAAAAATTATATTCTATCATTTTTTAATTTTATTGTTTCATGAACTATGATGAAATTTACCACCTTCCCTGTTCTACAAGGGAATCAACTACAACATTAATGTATATACCATAGACATGATGATTTGATTTCATTTCTTCTTCATTTCTTTACACTTGTAAATGAGTTAGGACTTGAAGACAAAGAACTAGAATCAACCACGGTTGATTCATTTCAACCCGATCATAATTCTTGACACGTAATAAATATTTTTAAAATACTATCTTCTGATATCTTCCCTCTTTCATTATGTTATAGATGCAAGTCCAACCAGCAAACCACCAGCGGCATGCTTGATGTCACCAAAGGTCCAAACAACCACTACAACACACATTACCACCTCCACGACATCCACAAAAACCATTTCATCAGCCACGAAATCAAGAAATACCACATCATCCACTGCAGCATCAGTTGTTAACTCATCCACCACATTGTCATCTGCCATCACATCAGCCACTACCCCTCCCAGTACGAATATCAAAACCACTGACACCTCGGCCACCCCATCAACAACCCCAACATCGTTGACTCTCCCGCTTCATGCAGAAGGTAAGGAAAACGTTTTCACCATGCTATTGTTGTTGAAAAGGCCATTAACTATTATTTAAATGGAGATAAGTTAATAATACATAGACAAATGAAACACAAACTAATTTGAAAGAGCATGAGTTCTAGACAGCTTGAATTAAAAAGGGTTAAATATTACAGGTGTCTTTTTGAAATAATTAAAATTATATTTCTATCATTTTTAATACTATTGTTTCATGAACTTACCACCCTCCCTGCTATACAAGGGGATTAACTGCAACATACATGTATATAACATAGACATGATGTAGTGTAGTTAATTTTTTTATCTCTGATAAATTTCATTTCTTCTTTGTTACAACGTTATTAGAATATATTACCATACCCCAAAACAAAAGAGAAACTTGTAAATGAATTGGGACTTGAATGCAAAGACCTAGAATCAACCACCGTTAAAAATGTCAACCCGACCATAATTTTTGACTTGAAATAAATATTTTAAAAATACTTTCTTCTGATATCTTCTATCTTTCATTATGTTATAGGTGCAAGTCCAACGAGCCAACCACCAGCAGCATGCCTGACTTCACCAAAGGTCAAAACAACCACTACAACACACATTACCACCTCCACGACATCAACAAAAACCATCTCATCAACCACAAAATCAACAAATACCACATCATCCACTGCAGCATCAGTTGTTACCTCATCCATCACATTGTCATCCACCATCACAACATCCACTGCCCCTCCCAGCATGAATATCAAAACCGCGGCAACCCCATCAACAACCCCAACATCATTGACTCTCCACCTTCATGCAGAAGGTAAGGAAAAAGTTTTCACCATGCTATTGTTGTTGAAAAGGCCATTAACTATTATTTAAATGAGATAAGTTAATAATACATAGACAAATGAAACACAAATTACTTCGAAAGAGCATGAGTTCTAGAGGGCTTGAATTAAAAAGGGTTAAATTACAGTGGAAGAATTAATTTAACTTTTGAGTTAGTGTAAGGATCAACTTAGAGTTATGTTAGCTCCATTTTTACCATGTCAGGAATGTGTGAAAATCATCTTTTTGTAACAAGTTTACATATTCTGTCTAAGATTTAAAACATGAAAAATACAAAAAAGTTGAGAAAGTAGTACTCAGGTATATATGTGGAACAGATACCATTAATGGAAAAATACTGTGGACTGTTCTTTTTCAGAAGAAGACAGCCATCGAAAAGGAGAAAAAAGAAAGAAGAGGAAAGATCCAAGAAGCAGGAAAGACAGAAGGCAAAAAAAGAAAAAAGCTGATGCACAGTAAAGTGATGGTGTCTCAACAGACCTTTTGCACCAATATGGCAACCATATTAAATCAAATAGATTTAAGGGAGTATCAGGGGGCGCCCAAGCACCATGAGTATTATCGGATATACTCACTCATTATTTACACGCACTTCTTGGCCCAATTTTTCTTAAAGGGAATATGGCCACAATATCGGTAAAAAGGTCTATTCACAATATTACGATTTCAGACCACGATGCAAGAAGACTACTAGAATTGTCACTTTATTACAGCCATTTTGAAATCACAGAATTTAGCCAGTGGCAATATTTATTTGATCTAGAAGCTGGTTTGATGAAAAGCAATAATAAAAAGGCCACCACATTTCATTTTGTACCCAGAACAGAAATGATACAATTAAGAGCATGAATGAGGTCCTTTATACAGATAACGGTTTAGAGCCTATCAGATTGCAGGGATTACCAGTGATTTCAAAATGGACGTAACAAAGTTTGGAAGATTACCATAACTTTTTGGGTGAAAGAAAAAAACAAAACAAAAATGGCTTTTTAACATTAATTTTTTAGGCTGCATGTAGAGTAGTCGAGAGCATTTTAAACCTCTTTCAAAAGAAATATTTTTTAAAAAATTAAACATACAATCAAGTAAGGTTCAAAACATGTCGTAGAATGCAAATTAGCATAGAAAATTACCAGGAAACCATCGGCAATTATTTAAATGGCAGTTATGACAGAATATCTAAAGAGAGGGAGACAGATGAAGTGTTATCCCCTACTGACATTGTAGGGACCTTAAGATGCATCTATTCAGTCCATGGAAACAGATAGCCAAACATAGTAATTTCGCAAAATTAATTTGGCAATAATAGTATCCCTTTTCTAAGAGGTAGCCCGGCTTTTTTTCCTGGTAAGACACAATTCATTCTATTCCTGCCAACTTTTTCTGGTCAAATGTGTCAGATTTTTGCCTTTCCACGATCATGACCGTCCCAGTGAACTACCGAGGTTTTCTGTACATTTTCGGGAGCCTTGTGGACCTTCCCCAAAACTTGCGAAGATGTTCTGACGGCCTTTGAGCACTTTCAAAACTGGTGTAAAAGACACCAACTTTAGCGTGTTTTGATTTTGTTGGAACACAAAAGTCATCATTCAAAGCCTGGAATATTAATTGTGGAAATTGAATTAAACTTTTGTCACTCATCACGTATTTAAGAACAATTTGTCTGGATTTGTGAGCCAGGTTTGAGAAACTGTCCTTGAAGTACGAGATTGATGTCTTTAGTCTGCAGGCATGAGACTCGCGCACAATGCATGAGAGTTGGCATGCATACCCACCTACTGAATCTGTGCATCTTAAGGTGTCTACCATTCCTCATGAGTACATGATATGAAGGGTAGAAACTCTTACAGTTTTAGTAACCGGAAATTTTTGCAAAAATAGTATTATAAGCTTATCAGTTTCAGTTGAGCTCCAGTTCCGTTTAATTTGTGTGACTGCATGAAGCTGTCGATTCAAATTTTGAAACTGGTTGTATTAAAAGATCACCGAAGTTGGCATGCAATGATAAATGAAATGCGTTCAGCATAAACGTAAGTCTTTAAGTTTAACCATTATTAGTATAATTACATTGATGAATATCGAAAATAGTATAGTAATAGTCGGCGAAAAGTCACCTCGACTTCGTCTCAGTGACTATTCGCCGATATTCACGTCGCCTGAGCCGACTAATTGTTCAATGTTTACTTGACTTTTATGAAGTTCATTTCGGCCATGTGAAAAATATAAAGCCTAAGACCTGCAGCAAACGTTAATGTTCAGTCATTGCAGAAAAAAAAGTTTTTCCTTGACGACTTGAGTATAACTTACGCTTACGCCGACTAGCAGGGTATAGTTTAATAATTATTAAAGGTTAAATAGATTTGCTTGAACACTTACCTCACGTGTATTAAAGAAAAACCGCCTTGTGTTTCAGTGACATTCCGATTTTGTTGAAGGGAAGCCACCATTTATATCAAACCGGGCGTTTCAACCGCTTGACACCTGGATTAATGCGTAGATAGAGAGTACGAGTACAGATTTTAGAAATAAAATCACATGTAGGTTGCCACTTGGTTGTCACAAGTTATGGCGGCGGGGCAGGGACGAGACAATCTGGGGACTAGAACGTTAGTCCCCTTCTTATTTCTCCTCATAGTCAGGGGCCCGTTTCTCGAAAGTCCCGATAATTAACGGGCCCGGTAAGCTGTCTCCGTTTACATTAAAGATCGAGGCTTCAATAGTTTTGCATCTAGCATGACAAAACTATCAGTTAGTGAAACAAAATGGAGTAGTCTGTTAGCCAGGACCTGCGCTCTCATTCTTTATATTTCGATTTGAATATTTGATTTCGGGCCCGAAAAGTTACCGGGACGTTCGAGAAACGGGCCCCTGGGGTCCGTTTCTCGAAAGTCCCGGTAACTTAACGGGCCCGGAATCATATTTTTGAATCAAAGTCTCAAGAAAAGTAGGGTGTGTTCTGTCCTCTAATGAAGTCCATTTTGTTTCGTTAGCTAATAACTCTACTGTATAATTTTCAAAACTTCTAAAACTCCCTTCTAAAATGGAAAACAAAACAGCTTAACGGGCCCGGTAATTACCGGGAGCTTCGAGAAACGGGCCCCAGGTCTCTTAGTGCAAAATATAGGCCGGATCGTTACAGACGTGACAAAAGTGTCAAATTTGGCACAGAGCTTCCTTAGCACCTACCGATTAATACTGGAGGGGGTGCCCGTTGCAAATGGCCCTGATTACAGATAAAAGGGGGGGGGTTAACTTTCACCTATAATAGCAGATTGGGTTCTCTGTGGTGAGTATTCTTCTTGTTTGATTTGCCTAAAAAACATTTGTTTCAAATTTTTAAGTTTTTAATTTGGTAATGTTTAGTTGTTGTTACACTATTCATAATAGTTTTACATGCACATAATACTGACTAGTGCCCAGTCTCCACACGGTAAGTGTGGTCATGTTCACTGTGCGGACTGTGCGGCTATCAGTGTCACTGCTAAGACTTGCAAGTGATAATATCATTACATATCAATGTAAACAGATCACAAAGCCAGGTTTCAAAGATGTCATACAATAACATAAAATCCAAATGTATCACATCCTAAATAGCCTGCGTAGCAAGCGTTTCCGTGCTGTTTCCGAGCAAGGACCGCGCGAAAAATGGCGCTTCTCGCGCGGCCAGAACCGAGAATCTCGTTCCTCGGTCTTTCTTTGCTCCGAAACAGCACGGAAACGCTTGCTACGCAGGCTACATCCTAAACGATAGAATTGTTAAATTTTGACATGCTACATGAACGTCCTCATGAACCGTAACTGACAATGCGCCCACTTTGTAATTGTGTAGCTAAGATTAGATTATAATTTGCTTCGTTGGTAACCCTGTCCTTGAGATAATGATTAAAACATGTCAGCCTCGTCCTCAGGGGGAAAGGAGGAGCAAGGGTGGCACAGTTGGTTAGTTCGCAGCCTTCGGTGCGCGGGGTCCCGGGTTCGATCGCCGTTGTCAGCACATCGTAAATCAAGTTTTCTCCTTTCTGTGTAGCTTTGACAGCTTTAAATACCCTTAAAACGGAGCATTAATGGAGAGAGAGAGGGTGGGGGGGGGTAAAAGAGGCACACCGTCGACCTCAAGTTTATCAGTTATTATTACTGTCACGAGTTAATGACGTAAAATATGGTCGCTTTACCTTTTTCTACCTTTTTATTAAGCCCTGGGGACGAGGTTGTAAAACATGCCTCTCCAGGAATTTTTAACACTCTTTCTTTTTTTACACATTTGCATTTAAAAAGAAGTGTATGAGGTCCCTGCACGCCTAGACACCTTTTTCGGAGCTCATTCACTTCACAGCCTTTGCACCAGAGTGTTAATGGTAGGTCTATACGACCTTTTTAAAAAAAGGAAGGTCGTCGCGTGCGTTACAATTCACAAATAAACTAACTTCAGAAGAGCTGAAATCTACAGGAACAAGACCTCTTTTAGCCAACCAATGATGCATCATTTATGAAAATGAATATAATTTCTTTGATGCAATTAGGCGAATACCCCGTGGCTACGAAAACTTACGATCATGAATTCGTCAAGAGCAATTCAGTTACCAACTTTTCACAAAATAATGCCGTGGAAAATTACAGAAAATGCCAAAAAAAGCAAGGGTCAACAATAATTATGGCCTGGTCCCTTATAATAATGGAGTGGTCATGAAAAAGAAGCCCATCAGCCCCAACTTTGACCACTCAAACAGATTTCTGACAGATTACATACCACAAAACTTTGCATTCACTTATGCCTACGTTGCCACACCAGGAGCCTAGAAATCGGCTTCTGGTCACACCTTGTTTTTATTGCTGAATATCATTCTAAAGAGTTTTACGAAATATTTTGTTAGTAGGAGTGTTTTGAACATGATTGAAATTTATAGATGGTGACAAAAACGAACCCCAAAAAAGTCACAATACGAGACGCATGAAACAACCACAATCTAATATTCGTGTTACACCGATATATTAGACAGCTCCTTTGGCTGCTATGCTGACGTTCTTGAAGATGGAAGTAGTATCACAGCTAGTCCCGGGTTGGTCATACCGTTTATTACCAGTTTCACGGTTCCTGGGACTTCAGTAGGGCCTGTTAACATAAAGGTGGGGGACCCCAGGTAGGTGAGGTAACCTGCTTAGGTGAGGTAAAAAAATAACCCTCCTTTACATGCAATCTTACAACCCCGCCATCCTGGGGTGCAGTTTCTCAAGATTATTGAATGGTCGCTAAGCACGTAAACAAGAAAAATGCTAGGAAACCACGTGTACGCTCACTTGCTGCTCTTACCGCAACCTTCACTGTTGTGGCTTTCTATTGTTACCTTTAATAATTATGTGAAGCCACCCGGCGCCAAAGTGAATTTTGCGCGAATTTGATGTATCAGCACGAATCCGCCCCCGACTAGCCTGGGTTACCTCACCTTGAAACGTTGATATCGCAAAATTTGACCTCAGCTGAGAGGGTTACCTAGTGTGGCAGACCGGGCTACCCACCTTGAAGGGTCACCCCACCTATCATGTAAACGTGATCAAATTAAAATGAGAGATTATATGGACAGGCGGGCTACCCCTCCTAAGTTGGTTGCCATGCCTACCTGGGGTCCCCATCCTCCATGTAAACAGGCCCTAAAAGTTAGCCCAGTCCCCTTTCTACAGTTTCAGCACGTTAAGCCATTCACCATTTATCATTTTAGTCAATCTTGTACCACTTGAGTCTCACTTTTACGACTTGATAAGCTGTTATTATTTTTAGACATGAGTGCTTCAGTGCCAGATGTTAGAGGCTTCATGATAAACTGTGCTGTTTTTTGAAGCTTGGGCTAACTTATTTCTTTTTTTCGTTTATGAGACCAGATTCTTTCTTGTTTGTTTTTGCTTTGCAAAGCTTAGACAAACTGCGGAAATTGTAAATGATATGACTTGTGCCACGGTGCTTGCTTCTCTGTCAAAATATGCACGTGCTTCCAGCAGATAAAGAGAGACTGAAAGGCATCCAGGCCTATGTTAAGCTGAAAAATTAATTACCTCCTTAGGAAAGAACTATTTTGGGTTCTGTCATTTCGTTATTTGCTCTTCATGAACAGCTGTCATAAATCCCTGATAATATGTGATACAACAGATTCTCTGACAATTTCTTTTTTCTGAAATTTTGTGTGTGAATCGCTATGCCATACACTTTCTTTAGCTTAAAGTGAAATGTAATGACTAGTAATACTTGATAAATAAGGCTTAAGCCACACAATAAGGCCTCCTCTAATTGAAATACATTAGAAAAGGAGAAGAGAACCCCAAAAGCTGAGTACTTACATGTTATGAAGCAAAGACGAGGCCATCTTAGAAATAACTTATGAAAATGTGGGCGGACTGTGGACTTGCTTTAAGGGCACAGTAATAATCAACTTAATTATACAATCAATAAGCTAATAATGGATGGGAATGCCAGATGTTCGAGTGAAATTGCTGTTTACAACATGAGAAGAGCATTCTGAGTGATTTAAGGTATAAAATAACAATTTTCAATCTAAACACCACAGGGCCCCCAGCAGGTGAAATTTACAATAAGTAAATCCTGTTTAGCACGCTTCAGTGGCATATTTGCATTGGGTACCCCCTCTAATATTCATGGTACAGCAATAAGCTATCGCTGTGCAAAGTTTGGTGCTTTTGTCAACTCTGTAACGATCCTGATCTTAAAAGACCTCACTATCACAGTTAGATCGTTAAGCAGAGTTGAGCCAGGATACAATTACACAAATCCTGCCCCCCCCCCACCAAAACCCCTTCAAAAAGAAAATAGATAAAATTCAAAATTTGTCCTTTGATTAAAGACCAAACTAAGTTTTAAAATCCTTTTTCCCTTTTTCTTTTTCATTGATTGCGGTCAATCATAATTTTAGCGAAGCTATTAGTATCACATGCTTTTATCGTATGGCAGAAACTCGCGAAGTTTTAGGGAGAATGGCCTAGATGGCCATGAAAGGGGTTTGCGTAAAACGCGGAATCCAAACACCCACCCCGAATTCTGATTAGAGTTTGGAAACTAAGTGAATCAAGTTTCAAGTAAGCTTGCTGAACGTTAGTGGAACCTGATACACTCATGTATTCCTCAGCCTAATAACTTAACTTCAGATTCACGCGGCTATTTTTTCCGGGGTGTAACTGAGACATCTTCGGGTTGGCGGAACTGGACATTAAGCAGCCTCTCCGTCATGAGAATTACCAGTGGTTATTTTACGTTACCACCTGTCTTTTTTCGTTTGTTTTGTTGCCGGTAAACATCCGATATTTCAAATCGTAGTCGGACCCGAATTGTTGTGAAATCGGGTCCGATTTAAATTATTCGGACCCGTTTTCACAACAATTCGGGTCCGATTTTTAATCGGTTCTGGGAAATTGATTGGGTCCGATTTCTCAGTAAAATCGGACTCGATAGTTTTTCAGGAAGAGAGGGAGCGGGGGGCGGGGGTGGTCACTCAAAGGCTCCGATTTCGTTGGAGGAAGGTGTGGGTAAAAGGTATAAGGTAAAAGGTATAAGGTAAAAGAAAAAGGTATATTTTTTAACGAAATTAAAGGTGGTACTGAGCGTACAGGCGTTCAACGCTTTGTGACAAGGTATGTTGAAATTAATGCAGTGAAGGATAATTTTAACTTCGTCTATTGGATGCCCTTTTCCAACATTAAAATGGTTAATCTTATGCCCCATTTTCCCTTTTAAATTCTCAGTCATCACGGAGAGGTTCGATTTAGGACAATATGAGGATCGATGTCCAGAAATTCAAGCGGTAAATAGTTCTAGGTTTTTGTGTTGAGTAAAGACAGAAAAGCCTGAGAATCTGACTTAAAATGTTCCAAAGTAGAATTTTTTTACCGGATAATATGAATTTTCATTAAAATATGAAACATTAGAATGAAATATTCAGTTTTATTTAAAATAATCATTTCATTTTCACATTAATTTTACACCATTTACTCAATTTCTTTTGCGCCCTTTCATTCCCAAAACTGCGCTAGGTTCTGCGATACATGTGGTTCTAGTCCCGCAAGTATGAGAAAATAAAAGTATGTGATACTAATATCTTGTTGGCTTAATTCATGATAAGTAATTGACTGACCGCAAACAATGAAAAAGAAAAAGGGGAAAATAAATTTAAAACTTACTTTGTCTCCAATCGAATGACGTATTTTTGATTTTATTTCTTTTTCTTTGGGGGGGGGGTGACGATTTGTGAAATTGTATCCTGGTTCAACCCTGCTTTAATAACGTACATGGGGAAGACTTCCCAGTAAGGTGTATACTTAATTGATTGTTTGTCCCTTTTCTCAAAAGGGACCAAAAATGCCTCTATTTTTCTCCCCGCAACAGACTTTCAGGGCGGAAAAGCGTTCTGCGCAAGCTTCTGCGCATCCTTTATCGCAGGCTCAAGGCGGGCTTTTCCGTGTGTTGACTGTACAGTTTGTTTGTTTGTCACTGAGAGAGTTCTGACTAAGACTGAATGAAAGGCACAAGGTGGGAACGTTTGCTCCTCGAAAAGCCTTTTTACTTTTGTGTGGTTTTTGTTTTTCGTCACTTGAAAATTACTTTGGACTCGGAACAACCAATTTAAAGGAAAAACCGATCATTCCGTCAGTCTGAGGTGGAATAAAGAGTTTTGAACATTTCCAAAG
>CALNXK010000293.1:147500-155000 GCA_942486035.1 Porites lobata
GAAAGAGGAAAAGCCTTCTTTTTATCGGATAATTTATTATGTTTTCTTGTGTTTAACTTTGAAATGTTGTGTGATCTTTTACCAGTAATTTAATAGGGCCGGCCATTTTACTTTCACCGGAGGACTTGGATATAGATTTAATAAAAAGAAGGAAAAAAAATTAGAGTGAGTTTGACTTACATTCACATCAATAAATCAATCACAGCAGTTGGCTAAGAAAAAGTCGTACCTACCCCGACAAAATAAAAAGTGAACTAGTCGGCATGTAAAGTTGGGATGTACAGCATATTGACCATTTTGCACAATCAATAAAACTATATTTTGATAATAAAATCTGAACATGCAAATTACAAGTACCGATAACAACCATTGGCTGTTTTGGTAATGAGTGTCATGAATAAAGAAAGAATTATATTCAAAAATTTCTTTACTTAAAACATTAACGATGGCACGCTCTCTTTGTTTCCCGCCTCGAGCAAGGAATGAATGAATCCAGGTGTAGAGAATAAGGACATTTGAAAAAGGAAAACAATGGACGCAGCGTGTCAAATAATTGTTTATATTATTGTATGACAAGTACATGCTCTGGGTTGCGAGGAAAATCCTATCAATTAACAAATTTTTAGTGCTGTTAGTTTGCTTCGATGTTTCAGAATGATGCAGCTTGACGGAAATGAAAAGAATACAAGGTGTCCCAAAAGTTCGTTACTCTAATTTATAAGTCTGTATTTCAGAACGATTGGACTTGGTAAGCAAATAAGTTAAACAAAAGTTGTGACTTTCAATCTAATTTACTCTTTTCATACTTGTTGCGTCATCTTTTGACGCGAATATTCGATTTGTGTACTCCCGCGCCAAAGGTGCGCTGCGCAAGTATGTTTTTCAGTCCCTTTTTTTTTGTATTTTATAGCACGAATTGCTCGAACTCCTTCCTTGTTTTTTGTGAATATTATGAAAAATTAACCCCCTTAACGCCAAAACATTCAGCTACATGAGAGCATAAGCATGTATACTTCGATTTACTAGCTTATCTTTTGTAGAAACTGTTAGAAAACGGGAAAAATCCGAATGTTGGGTGGTAAAATGATTATGGAGAAATGAAGGTTTTGAAGCAGTTAAAATAGTTTTAAAGAAGGCTAGATACAAGATAGGAGACTCCAGGAAGCTCTCAGACACATAGTTAGCAAACCAAGTCCAGAAAGGGTAATGAAAAGCGAATGTTTAGTCTGCGAAGTAGCGCCCAGCTCGTCTCAAATTTGTAAAGAAGTACAAAAGCCCTGCTGTGGAAGGGGGCCGGAAAATTTTTCTTTTTTGGATGAATGCTCAATATATATATATATATATATATATATATATACAGCTGTTTGCAAAAATTGTAAACCTCCCAGATATATCAACATATATTGGCGTGATCTGTTAATATGGTAAGGTGTAATTTACCCATTGGCAAATACCCCTTTTTGAGGGGCTTATTTTCGGAGGGGAAATTTGCGTTTCAAAATCGATTGGGCAAGCCTTATAGTTGGAAGGAAATTTACCGTTTTTGCTTTGTTTTACTTTGTATTTGAAGGCAATTTCCAAGTACAAGCCCCCCCCCCAGAGGGGGGGAGGTTTATATTTGGAGGGGCAATTTAACGGAGGGTTTTTTGCATTACGAGTTTGGGGGGCTTATATTTGGAGGGGCTTATACATGGAGGGGCTTATTTTCGGAATTTTACGGTATTGTTTTCTTTTGATATAAGAATGGATGCATGATGACGCAGTTACAGGCAGGTGTGAATTTCTCCTGTTTAAAGACGTTTTGCACTTAAAAATGAGTGTATATATTTATATTTATATATTTCTGGAGGGTTCAAAATTTTTTCAAACAGCTGTATATATATATATATATATATACTTGTATTCTGGGTAGAACGTATTCCGCAGAGCGCTCAATTCATTTAATTGAAGAGCATTGACTATTAATAATCACAGAAGTTCAGGCTTCAGGAGTAATCATTGATCGTTTATTGCGACAGTGCTGTTTCGTATGGTCCGAAATTGTAGGACCACACTCATCAGGCAACTTCAACGATTGACCGTTAAAATTAAAAGCTGGCAGTAAATATAGGGATGCGTTAAGAGATAGTATCTAGGTAACAGATGCAAATGTGTCTTAGTTACTTTACTCTAAAGTTCAAAAATACATATCTTTTCTGTGGGGCATGAAAAGTTCGTTTCGCCATTTAGGTAAAAAAGAGCTCTTGTACAAAACAGGCGAAACTTTTCTAGCAAAAAGTAATCTTTGCCCCACAGAAACAGATATGTACTTCAGAACTCTAGAGTAACGTAACTAAGACACAATGCATCTGTTACCTAGATACTATCTCTTAACGCATCCCTATATTTACTGCCAGCTTTTAATTTTAACGGTCAATCGTTGAAGTTGCCTGATGAGTGTGGTCCTACAATTTCGGACCATACGAAACAGCACTGTCGCAATAAACGATCAATGATTACTCCGGAAGCCTGAAATCCTGTGATTATTAATATATATATCTGTCTGATTTTAGAAAAAGGTACCTATCTCAGAATCCCAACCATTGGCTAGTGTAGCTTTCTAACTCACTGTCGTACCGGAACGGTCAAGCAGCAAACAGTAGTTTTCAACAACAACAACGATTTATTTATTAGCGAATGATAAAATGGTGCTATACAGTGAAACCCCTTGCCTAAGAACCTATATTTTAAGAACCTGTTTAGTCTAGAAATTGAAACAATTTCTTAGTTTCTAAAATCTCTGAAAAAATTTGCCTGTACCCTTGGGCAAAAGTTAGATCAGTCACTGTTTAGAATCCTCTTTGAAGACATACCTGCATTATCGCTCTAACTGGACTGTTTAAATGCCAATGAGGTCAATACTTTAGGTTTTCTTTATATGGTCATTTTTACATAACGTCTTATTTGGTGTGCAGATTTTATGAGGAATAAGCTGAACCACTAAATTCTCTTGGCTATATTGTATGTTTCTTATTCAGAACATAACCTATGTAAGAACCTAAATAGCCTTAACCTGTACTAACTACCATTTATATATTAAAAAGAATAACCTGTTTAGGATAACTTTGAAAAATCCAGGTTCTTAGTCTCTTGGTACGTTTTACTGTAAGACAAAGGCGAGGCGAAGGAAACTGAGGTGTTGCGTCAAAGAGGAAGCTAATTAGGACACACGATTAATGTTCAAGTGAAAGGTATATAATGATAACCTTCAATCGTCAATCTCGCTCCCCTCTTGGATACATGGTAGGGCAGCATAAAAACGCTCGGCACGTTCACTTAAATATTTTCTAGCTAGATTTAGACACTGCTGCTTTACATCTTCACGAATTGGCCTTAGTTCCTGCCTCAGTGTGGTCAGTAGGTCTAGCTATTCGCAGTGGAGTTGCTTGCCTTTTCTTTGTGTACGAAACTAGCCTGGGTTGCTGTTTTGGGTCAATAGTGAAACGCACGAAGGCGCAGTCGGGATGATCTACAACTTTCAGATTGCCCCTGTAATCAGGCTGTTCCCCAATTCCAACATTAATCCACGCGATTTCTTTGACCTCAAATTTCTCGTGCTGTAAATCTTCGTTTCTACTGACGTATTTTAACTTTAAAAATGACTTGTAGTCCTTTATCATGTCCAGACCTACCCAATAGACCTTGACGTTTGATAAACAACTGCTGACTAGAACGTTTTCCCAGTCTTTGGGTGTTTCAATTTTCTCTTGGGCGTTAAAAACTTTTTGAATGTTTCCAAAATATCTATCGCACACACTATACGAGTGGCCCTCCAACAAAAATTTTAAGTCTGTTCGTAGGAAGTCTCCTCTTGTGACCAGGTAATCCATATAAAAAAAAAAATAGAAAGTTTTGCTTAAACTGAGCCGGAGAATTGTCACACCACACTATAAGATGGTCATACCTGTCTCGGCCTTGCTCCGTCTGAAGTTTTTTGAGAAAATAGTCCAAGATTGAGACCACTTCATTTGGGCCTACACCAGCAATAGACTCGTCGTACATAAAACAGTGTATAACCTCCTGGTTTGCGCAGTATATACCCATTAGGCTTGTTCTGAGCTTTTTTGAGTAATACCAGTCTTGAGAAGACACCTTTGGTGTAGGTAAGCTTTTGTGAAAATCCATATGCAAAGTAAGCGTTTTCGAGGCCATTTTAGTCCATGCAAAGGGGCCTGACTACGTGAGGCTTAACACATCTTGCCCTCTTTAACGCAGTACTCAGTTTACTTTGAAACTTGTGTCTTCAGTTATTTACAGCTTGCGCTAGTGGCTCGATATTCAAAAAAAAAAACACTACCGTTATCACTTACGTTTGCGACAGTCATTGGAAGAGAAACTTAAGAGAGCGCGCGCAGGTCTTGCACACAGTTGTCTTCACATTAGGGACCCTAAGCAAAGACGACTTTGAGCGATGCACGTCAACCGGAAGTGAGGCCTTCTCTTCTTTTTTATATGCCTTGACGCTAAAAAATTTGTATTTCTAAGTTTTTCTCTTATAAAGACGATTTGCCCGGGATTTTGAACCCATCCACTGCCCAATGTTGCAAAAAGCCCACTTCCGGTTGACGTCCGTCGCTCAAAAACGCTGTTGCTTAAGCTCCCTTTTGGAGCCAAGAGTCACGTTTGCGGCAAACGGCAAAGGTGAATTTGTACCACGTGACCAAGTGTTCCCTGTTTCTTGTTGTGAAATTCTCAACTTGAATCTGACGTTTGCTCTTTTCCGTAAAAGAGACTCTAAATATCTCTGTTCAGTCTGCCATGGCTCACGGTTTCCTGTACTTTTTTGAACTGGAATTGAATGTGTTTAAGTGAATCTTTTTCCGTGATGCGGTGTGTATTTTGTATCAGTACGGGGACTTTTTTATGTAATGAATAATTAAAAGGGATGACAATTCGAGGAGGGCGATTTTTTTAAAACAGATATATAACAAATACGCAACCCTTTCCGGATTCAGGCCCATGTTTCATGGTAGGAGGGAGGGCTACCCACCTATCATAAGGCATAGGAAGGTTGTACTTTCCTCAAGTTAACAAAGCCTTGATCTGAGACATGCGATTAGCTTTGGTAGGCTAAGGTAATAGGCCCTTTGCAGCTAGTCATTCACGTGGTACGAAACCGCCGTGCTGGAGAGCAAAAGTCGCACTGGGACAAGACTAACAAAGAAAATTACCATTTAAAATTATGCCGGTATGTCTTTTGTTTCTCTTGTCCCAGTGCGACTTTTGCTCTCCAGCATGGCGGTTTTGTACCACATGAATGGCTAGCTGCAGAGGGCCTATTACTAGTGTCATCAAATCGCAAACTACAAAGTTACCCACCTTCTCTCAAATCAACTCGAACTCAGCAAGTACAAATTCTTTCAACACTTTATTCACCTTAACTATACTGAGTTTTACATTTTCTTGACCTTCAAGCTAAAGCAAAGAGGAAATCAGCGTCGACAATCCATCTGCTAACTTTCATCTGTACACCCATTGACCCGTTTCTTAGACAGAACAAACATGTCATACTTTAAGGCAGCATATCTCCTTTCGCCCTCAATTAAATGATTTTGACGTTCTGTTCTTATTCTTTGAAGTTCTTCTTCATTACTGGCGCCGTCCTCGGTTGCGCCGTTTGTCATTCGTCCTATCGTGTTTAAGGTCCTGTCACAAACCTGACATGTGTCTTCTCGTGGTTTTCGAAAACCCAACCTGCTGCCGAGATCTTCGTTGAACACGTTCCTGAAGGTAGTAAAACTTATAACAGGACCTTTGTTTTTCTTTCCCAAACGTGTCGAGGTGAAATTCGGGTAATGTCTAGTGAACTCTCTCCACATTCTTCGCATAGTTGTGGGGGTATCAAAAAATTGTTTTTCCGTTCGCGCCCTTCTGTAGTGCGAGTGGTTTGCCGAATGGGAACAGATAAACTCTGTTACTTGTCTCCTCGCATCTTCCGTCAATTTGCGCGGTCTGTTACTGTGCCTACCGCGTTTATCGGGGTCAATAGATAAACAGTCACAATCCATTTTCTCTAAAAGGACTTTAATTTTTTTGGGCGACACTCCGTAGCATTTCATGAAGGCGATTTTGCACACAGGGCCCAAAGCTGGGATAATGTAGGTTATTTTTCTGCGTCCGCTAGGAAATAGTTCCACTTGCATAAGTTTCGATATCACGTAATTTTGTTCATTGTAGTTTCTAGATCTATAGAAAGCTCTACCTCGTTCCTGTCGAATAACCTGCCTCGCAGTCTCTATGCCATTCTTTAAAAGACATCCACCGTTGCAGCAGACCAAATTGACCGTATCAACGTCGCGATAGGCGGCATTTTTTCTCCTTGACGGTGTTTGCTTCCTTGAAGAGTACCTTTTATCCATTTTGAATCTAGTTTTTCTTCTTCCCCGTTCAACCGAGGAGGCTGTTGGTGGTCCATGACGGAAATGCCTCCATTGATTGTCCACGTCAAAGTCATACAAAAATCGGGATCGGTCGGGAGCTGACTCTGCTTCACTGTTGGAAGCTGCAGCATAAGCCATTTTTTTAAAAAAAAAACTATCGACAAGCAGGAGCGACAAGCTTTGTTCGAATCTTCAGTTCTACTTCAAGTTGTACAAAAACGCGCATTAGTGTTACGTAAAAAGGGAGACGCCACCGTTCCACTGCTCGTGCAAAGTTTAGAACTGGCACAAAAAACGACTGAAAAATCGTTTATTTATTTATTTTTTTTTTACACAGGGGGATTAATTAGTTAGGTTTTGCGCTTGCAGCCGTTTTAAGATTGGAGAGTATGGTAGATCACGTGACAGGTTCTTTTAGCGCGCCTCGCTCTGAGGCAGAGAGTAAGCTTTTTTTGAAGGCTTATTTCTCAGAGGGGGTGAATTTTGCAAGAGAGAAAAACTGTGCATATATACGCGATGGAAGGGGTTTCAGGTCAGTGAAAATCGTTGTATTTTTGCTTAAGGACAGCAAAGTCAGTAGTTCTGGCATGGCTGCGCTGAGAGAGACGAGAAGTACTGGGACGGGTGAGTATTTGTACCCAGAGACGTGGCTATTTTTAGCTGTCGTCCGCATCCACTACTACCCAGGAAAAGTGGTCTACGCGTGAAAAAGTCAGATTGATTGTTCCACCAAAGCACACGTAATTATCGTAAGTTTTTGAAGTCGTTAGAATTGCAATCGCCACAATTGAAAAAGACACCATATTTCACATCCCTGATGAGGGCTCTGCAGTTCTTGATTTATTGTTGTTGTTGTCGTTATTATTTTTATTATTGTCATTATTACTATCATCAACATCTGAGCCTTTGCATTGTGCTTTCCTTAAGAAAAGCTTCACAAAGACTGAGACTAACCCTTAGTCTTAAGGTATTGACTTCAGTTTCTAGGTCTTCGTATTCTGAGAGTTTTTCAGTGACCTTAACAGAGGTGGTCTTGTCTAAACGCTTTGTAACGTAGTTTGCACGTCATGTTTTCGTGATC